>JARHVA010000785.1:1510000-1630000 GCA_037957365.1 Torreya grandis | reverse complement strand
TGATGTTAATTAAAAAATAATAGTAGTTGGATATTTATGTATGTACCTATTATGATATTTAACTAGTAGTGGATGATTTATTATTTTGGGTAATTTAGTACTATTCTATATCTTACTTGTGAAAGCAAATCAATATTTTTATATATAATGATCATTAGCTAAATGAATCATATGGTTAACATGTTGGTTAATATATTAGTTTATATAAATGATGAATTTAATTAAACATCATTATTATTTGGGATCATTAAAGTTAATTTATTGATGAATTTTAAAAAAAACTAATTCTAGTTAACCTTGAGGGGTTGTTACATTGTGGTATTAAAGATGAGGCTAAAACTCTTGGCCTTAATGATTCCACTAATGTATTCTTATTCTTATATTATGAAAAATAAAAATATCATGTTGATTAATATTTGGTGAGGGTACATCCAATCCCAATAATACTAACCCTTCGGTTGACCCAAATTAGTTTGTTACTAAACAAGCTAAAAAGCTTGATTAGATTCTCATAGCCATGAATGAAACTAGGGACTGAATAGTTGACATTAAATAATAATTTTATGTCCATATAGAGGAAAATAACCAAATTAACTTGAAGAGTATCATGTTGAGTAAGAATTTCCTTAGGAACCTAGGCAAGAGGAGGTACCTCAAGATGTGAGAGCACATCTAGTTACAGAGCTTGCATGAGATATGAAGAAAGTTAATCTACCCAAGTTCAATGCAACCATTTTGGGAGATGAAAAAAAATCATGGATAAATAATATGGAGATGTATTTTGAGATTAAAAAATTAATCTAAAATTATAAAAGTAGTCTTTGGAGCTTTCTAGTTGGTAGGTGAAGCTGCATTGTGGTGGGTAAATAAGAAATTAGAGATGAGTCTTGACTCTACTACCACCATGTGGGAATAGTTTGTGACCTTATTCAGATTAAAATGGTTTCTCTAACTCTATTTTGATTAAAATATGATAGAATTTTGTAATCTAAAGTAAGGAGACCTTTTAGTGAATGAATATTGGGAAAATTTCACTAAGCTCCTAAAGTATGTTCATCATTATCAGGTAGATAAGAGGTTCACATCAAGAAATTTATTATGGGATGAAAATCCCAAATTATATTTAAAGTGGATGTGCATGGACCATCCACTATGGATCAACTCTTAGAAAAGATAGTAAAACATAAGAAAAAACACAAGTCACTTACTCAATTCAAAGAAAAATTTAAGAGAAAGTTTAAAGGTCCTAAAATTTATTTCTAAAAGAAGAATTGGAAAAGGAGTGGAATATATAAAAATAAATTCAAGAATCAAAATGAAAATTTTAGCAATGATTCAAGAATTAGGAAACCAAAAAATAGTTTGAAGTGAGGTCTCAATAGAAATCAATAATCTAATAAGAAAGGACCACCTGGTAGATGCTTCATTTGCATAGGTGATCATTATGTTAGGGAATGTACTCAAGGGAAATAAAAGCGTAAGAATAAGGGTTATATTTTAAAATATGGATATTTTTAGTAGAGAATTCATGAAGTTGTTGAAAACCATCAAACTAAGTTTCAAGCTTCTCCTATTGAGCTATTAGGTACTTTATTTGGTCATCTAATTTTAATTTTGATTAACATAGGATCTACTGAATATTTTATTACTCCTAAAATTCTTAAAAATTTTCCTAAAAAATCTATAATTATGGAAAAGGCATGGTTAGTTCAATACAGGAATGAATCTAAAGTAAAAGTTGATAAATGTTTGGTCAAAGCTAAGATCAAACTACCCAAATTCACTATGGTAGTGGATCTATTTGTAACACCACTAGGGTCATATGATATGATCTTAGGATTAAATTGGTTAGATCAACATAAATCTAAGGTAGATTGTTTTCTTAAAAAGGTTGAATATCTAGATGATATGGGGAAGCAAACCCAAATCTAGGGAGGAAAAAGGGTGCTAAAACTTAAATAGATTTCTACAATTGAGTTAAATAAAACATAGAAAAAGGGTGTCAAGCATTCATTATTAATATAAATGAAATGTATTAATCAAAGGAACCTTCCATCAAATATTTTATTTTTCTCTAATATTTTCAAGATGTTTTTCCCAAAGAATTACTAGGTTTACCCCCTAAGAGAGAGTTTAATTTCTCAATTAACATCATTCTAGGGTTTAAATTGTAGTCTAAATCCCATTATAAAATTATGATAACCAAATTAGTAGATTTGAAGGCTCAAATAAAAGATCTATTGTCCAAATAATTGATTTGACCAAGTGTGTCACCATGGAGTGCACTAGTTGTGATCTTTAAAAAGAAAGATGGAACCCTTCACCTATGTATTGATTATAGGATGTTGAACAAGGAAATGATCAAAAATAGGTATCCTTTATCTCACATTGATGATATATTTTATAAAATTCATGGAGCATCAATTTTTTAAGGTTTATATTCAATCAATATATCATCAATTAATGATTTATGAGGAAAACATTCCAAAAATAGCTTTTAGGACTTGATACAGGCACTATGAGTTCATAGTTCTTCCTTTTGGGATAATGAATGCACTAGTAGCATTTACAAAAATTATGAAGTGTGTTTAGGAATTATTTAGATAATTTTTTTTGTCTTTCTATACAATATCCTAATCTATTCACAATTTGAGGAGAATCATCTAGAACATTTGAAGTTGGTTCTATAATGGTTATGGAAATATAAACTTTTTGGGAAGCTATCGAAGTGTGCCTTCTTTCAAAAAAGGTATAGTACCTTAGGCACATTATATCTAAAAAATTAATATCTATGGATACTTCAAAGATTAAATCCATTATGGAGTGTTCAAAACCCAAAGATGTTCATGAAGTTAAGAGTTTTATGGGTTTGGCTAGATTCTACAGGAATTTTTTACCAAACTTTTCCAAGATAAAAAATCACATTACCTTTCTTCAATGGAAAAATTAGAAATTTGTATTGTTAGGAAAGTGAGATTAAGCTTTGTAAGAACTAAAAATAAGGCTTACCTCAGTACCAATGTTGAGATTTCCTGATCTAAATGGCTAATTATCAGTAATAATCAATGTTTCAGGAGATGGTCTTGGAGGAGTTCTCATGCAATAAGGTTATATTGTAGCTTATGAGTTTAGGATGTTGAAGTCATATGAGGAAAATTATGCCCTACATGAGCTATAATTTCCTAAAATAATTCATGCCTTATAAATTTTGAGGCATTATCTATTGGTAAAATCATTTGATCTTAAGACTGACAACTTGGGGCTTAAGTATATCTTCACCCAACCTAACCTGAATACACCTCATAGGTGATGGTTAGAGTTATTATGAAATTATGATTTTGAAATTAACTATATAAAAGGTAAATAAATTAGGGTTATGATTTCTCTTAATTTTAAAAGGTATATAGTAGCTTTGGATACCATTAGATTGCCTTTTATGATCAAGTAGTTAAATTATCTCTAGGAGATGAATTTTATGAACAAGCAAAGTTAGCATTAACTTAGAATGCTTAGGATCCTAAGTATGATGGATTCAAGTTTGAGAATGATGGTTTGCTTAAGTATAAAGGAAAAATTTATGTACCATAGAATGATAATTTGAGGAGTTTATTACTAAAAAAAATCACAATGTTCCTTACACAGGTCATCCAAGTGTGAATAAGTTCTTGGCAGAGCAAAGACCATTATATTTTTGTAAAGGAATTAAGAAAGATGAAATAGATTTTATTTCATGATGTTTAGAATGTCATAAATTTAAATTTGAGAATGTGCATCCTACTAGGTTGTTATACGTTCATACCATACCATAATGGAAGTAGAAAGTCATTAGCATGGACTTTGTCCAAGTTTTTTCAATGTATCATAATTGACATGACATGATTTTGGTGGTTGTTAATAAACTCACCAATGTATCTCACTTCATTCCTAGTAATATTTAAAATAATTCGCCCATGCTTATGAAGTGATTCATGAAATAAGTGTATAGATTGCATGGGTTTCTATAAAATATTATTTTAGATAGGGACCCAAAATGACTTTTATATTTTGGTTGGATCTCAATTCAGCTTTGGGTATATAATTGAACTTTAGTACAACATACCATCTAGAAACATATAGAGAAATAGAGAGGGTTGATAAAGTTTTAGAATATTTTATAAAAATGTATTATATGGACTAGCAATACAAATTATAAGAATATCTTCCATTGTTTGAGTTTGTCTACAACAATTCATACCAATTAGCTCTAAAATGGCTTCATTTGAGGCATTGTATGGAAGAAGGTGTAGAAAAAAAGTCAGTTGGGATAGGTTAGAAGATATTGTATTCTTTAGTCTATATATGATTCTATTAATGGAAGATAAAGTTAAATTAATAAGGAAAAGGTTAACTAAATCCAATGGTATACAAAAAATCTATGTTGATCTGAAAAGAACGGCAAAAAAAAATTCAATGGGAGACAATATTTCTACAAGTTAATAAAAAAATGTGCAATTAAATTTGGAAAGTCATCCAAGTTATTTCCTAGATATGTGGGACCCTTTGAGGTATTAGAAGTTGTCAATCCTATGGCATGTAGGCTTACTTTGCCACTAGCTTTAACACTCATGCATAATGTTTTTCATGTGTCCTATATTAAAAAGTATCTTGTTGATCCTTCTCATGTATTGGATTGGAATGCTTTATAGGTTATGGATCTCAAGGTGGTCATAATATAACTAGTTAAAATAATTGACACTTTCAAACTTAGTTTGCATAATAGATAACTGTCAAAGTGCAAGGTCTAGTGGGACCAATATTCTAAAAATAGTGTCACTTAGAAATACTATGAAGAGTTTAATAATATATTTCCACATTTATTTGCTTAGTATTTTGTTGGATATTATGTTTATTTTCTGATAATTAGTAATTTTATTTCAAAAAATTTATTAAAATAATTGTCATCAATACAATGACTAGCTTTGGGGGGAAGGATCTTACATCCTGATTTTCCTCTAGACTCATTAATATTTTATTTTATATATTTTGTGGTTAATAATTGGTTAATTTATTGTATCAATTAGGTGGATTAGTAATATATTGATTTGTGGACAATTATATATTACTTGTGATCTTTATTGTTAACTTGTTATCTATTCATATTCTATTATGGTACATTATGATCATGATTATTTAGTTTGTTTATATATAGTATTTTGTTATGATTATTTTGTGATATGATATAATTATTATTTATTTTATTGAGGTGGATGCAAGATGAGTTTCACTCTCTTAACTATGACTAATGAAGGGTATCATCCAATAGGATGGAGCAGATGGATATGAGTGGGGGATAAGAGAATGAAGCTAAAACCTTGCACACAACACTTAGTTAGCATTTTATGTGTGTTTGTTTATTGGATTATATTATTGTTTCAACATGCATCATGTTACTAATGTTTTTACTTGATCTGGTAGTGTTTGATTATCATTATTTCATATTAATTTAATCTTTATGTGAAGTGTTTGGCATGCACTTGTATATTTATAACATTTTATTAGGTTAAAATTCACGTATATAATTGTCAAAACTTGTGCATTCATATCCTTTGATGATATTTCTAATGTGTGAAGTCAATAATATAATATGTTTTGTAACATTATTTTCTAAGATGCTTCTATGATTGCTTATTTTGTTGTCTTTACATTGATTAAAATCTCACTACAAATTTTAGATGTTAAATACTATAGGTAGCATATATAATCAATAGTTTTTGAAATGTTTGATGTTAATAGGTGGAATTTTTGATGTTTTAAATGGATAGCATTGGGTGTTTTTATCATAAATGGAAAATTGGTTAGTAATGAGCTTTGTGGGATAACCTTAGAACATGTTTGATTAAATGGAAGTTATAATTTTAAATTAAGACATGATTAGATAAAGGTCATAGTTATAATAAAGGGCATAATGGTTGTGGTAAAAGGCAATATTTTGAACTATAATGGTACCAAGATTATTTGATTTGTCATATTCAAAAGGAATCTAGGGATTCAAACTATTTTGGCATTCTAATCTTTTTGAATTCATAATTGGGAACTAAGCATGGACTTTTGGGAGTCACATGTTTTTTTCTATGATTTAATTTTTTGTTGGATTAATTGGAATGTAGATGGGATATGGTGAGCCACCATGACAAAATTTTAGAAAATAGTTATGGAACTAGATATTTATTTTTCAAAGTATCAATTTTATGGAATTTTTCTAGGGTTTTGGCATGAAAATTAAGAGATGGAGATATATGGATGGAGAAGGTTTAAAGAAGAAGAAATGGATAGACAAGGATATCTTGGCAAAGAAAGAACTAGTTCTTGGAACTACTTAGTTTATGTATTTAGGTAGGGTTTATTGAAATTATAATTCTATTTTTTCCATTTTTTAATGATATGAGAAATAATATGGTTTTTTTCATTGGTTTGTTAAAAGGGGTTATTGAAATTTTGATTAGATGTATTTTTTTTAAAAGAGGGATATATGTTGTCAACCCCAAGGATGGGTATGAACCATCCATAGGGATGAACACATATAATCCATATCCCTTTCATAAATGATTGTGTGTATTCTATTATATTTTGAATATATAAATAGAACCAGGGTGTTTTGAAATTTAGGTATAGATAAATAGAACTAGGGTTCAAATTTTTGCTTAGTGAAAATAAATGATGAGAGTTAGGTTATAGCTAGTTGTAGGATTGTTTGTTGATGAATTTTTCTATTTAAATATTTCATTCATACTTTGTAGAGGCTAATTTTAATGAGATTTTAAATGGGTCAACTCTATTTTGAACCTAATGAATCTTTGTGCACAAAAGCATATTTATTGTACCTTTTTATGTTAAAAATGGGTTTGAGGTGTTTTAAGTAATGTTTAATTTGAATAAATTTTTAATTAGTCTTCCAATTATTATGAGTTATTTATAAATAAAAATAATTACAACTAGTTCATTTGTAAATGACCCTAGGTATGGGTATAACCATCCATAGGGCCGAGTACAAATTATCCCCAAAACTCCTACCATTATTGGTTGTGCACATAATGAAGTGAAAAATAAACTATACATAAGTTTTTAGGAATGTATTGGTTAAAAATTACTCCATGTTAAAATATTTTAAGTTTATGTATATGCTTGGGTCTGGTAATGAGTTATTTGATTGAAGGTGTTTATAAATTATTTAAAATTTTCAAACTATTTGAACTATTTGCATATGGATAGGAAGAAAAATTGAGTCCTTTTTATTAGTAGAGACTTTAATTTTAAATTAGTTGAGTGTATTTAAAATTTAAGGTTATAATACAAATATTTCTATAATGATTATATGATAACATTTGTGTTAAAATAAAATGTATTATTGAATTAATATTATTAATAATTATAATAGTTAAAGGATTGACTTAGTTAACATACGTCAAGCCTGTAGTTTTGAGGAATTTGGTTTTGGGTTCTTATTAGAGAGTTTGATAAGAAAATTTAACTTATTTTTGGATATGTATAAATATTTTGAGCATTATTTAAAACATGTAGTTTTGAGTGAATTGTTTTATGGGTTATTCAACTCAAACTATAAAATTATACGTGTCTATGTGTGTGTGTGTAGCTATATATATTAATTTTGGGGTTGTATACTATCTAATGTTTTATTGCATTCATATATTCTTATATTTTTGCATGAGTCTTATCTAAAATTAAATTTTTATTTGATGTATTTTACATAAATACTTGTATGATGGTTATTATTATATGAGTATTTAAATAATAGTTGTAGTTGGGGATTTATAATGTAAAAGGGATTTTTTTATTATATAATAAATTATAAATATTTTATGATATGTTAAAAGATAGTTATTTGGTTAATGCATGGAAATAAACTCCATAGTGCATTAATGACATTTTAGGGTTACATTAAGTATTATGCATATTTAATTTTTACTATGAGACCATTATTATTTTAGATAGGTATTTGCTTTTGATAGAAGCTCCAACTGGATTGGGACATAATTAGGGGCCTAGATACCCAAGTTATAATCTACTACAAGTACCAAATTTACCAATGGCCACAACTGGCCTAAGAATACCAATAATGGTCATAACTGACCTGATAATACCAATAAATGGATAGAATTAGCTCAAGAATACCATCAATAGACATAACTGACCCAAGAATACCAATGATTGGCCACAATCAGCCCAAAAATACTAATTATCAGCCAAATCTAGCCTCTAATACCATACTGATATTGGAACCTGGATGGTGCTTGAAACAACCAAGTCACTTTACACTCACCCACATCTCATCAATAGTGTGAGACAATTATTATTATGAAAGAATATTAGACTATTATAGTTGTGCTTATATTGAGAATCATTGACTGAATAAATGAGTTTAATTAGTTAGTTTTTTAATACTATTATGTTACATAAAATGTAATATATATGATTATATGATTTTTTTGAATTTATACAAGTTATGTTATTCTTAATTTGAATCTATATATATTTAAAATATGTGTTTTTTAGCATTATTATGCTTATCTAATATTAATGACATTAAATAAGTAGGTGAAACAGACTTCACGTACTTAGTGCCACTAATTGATAGATTGAGGTTATTCAAATGAGATATGGATGTAAATTTTATTGATCTTGACATCTATTAAAACATTGGCCAAAGTAATGTTTATGGTTTGAAAGTTGTAAATTCACTTGTTTGATTTAGTTTACATATATTACATGATATCATCTCAGAATGTATTTATTTATGATATGCTGCAAGTGATAGTTATCTTAAAGCACATGGGTTCTAATTGAAATTTTTGATTCCCATACCATCACTATCTTCCCATCCATGAATAGAGGATCATTCCATTTTTATAAGATTGTGTGGGGGATCAATGTCCCTGATTGGTGTGGAAAATCACTTGGATGATACTATCCCTCCCCTTCTAGTAGTCAACTGATAGAGGCTTCACTTGTGATTACTTATGGATATTAATGAGTTCATTTAAAATCATATGTTATATGGAACATTATATAATTGTAATCTAATAATCATAAATGAAATATTATATAGTTATACTATTTGATGTTAATTTAATAATAGTAATAGTTCATTATTTATATATGTACCTATTTTAATATTTAAACCAATAGCAGCTGATTTTTATTTTGGGTAATTTATTACTATTATATTTCTTACTTGTGAAAGCAAATAATTATTTTTATATATAATTATCATTAGTTAAATGAATCATATGGTTAACCTATTGGTTAATGGATTAATTTACATAATTGATGAATTTAGTTAAGGATCATTAGTACATGGGATTATTGAAGTTAATTTTTTAACTATTTAAAAAAAAATTAACCTAATTTTATTTAACCTTGAGGGGTTATTGAATTTGGAGTGGGGTAGGTACATAGACACCTCATCCTTAAATTTTCTTAGGATCTTTGAGTTTACACCATGTTGGTGTGGGTTTTATGCACACCACAATTGTAACAAGGTAACCTCTAATGTTTAAGGATCTTAATGGAGGTAAACTCCACTCCAAGTCATAAGTTGTAAGTATGTAGTCTGTTACAACCTATTGATATAATAGCTGGTAGGGAATGTAGGTTGTTGATAGGGTTTTTGTATGGAGGTGTCATTCCTAAAGGATTGTGAATCTCTATGTGAATTATATGAGTGGTTATCTTCTAATCTAGTTGGGTAGGTCTTAAAACAAACTAAAAATAAGGAGGGAATGGTAAGGTAGAAAAGAAAGCTTCTATGGTTTTCAATAACTACTTCCTTGGGTAGTTTCTAAAAGGACAAGTGATCTCAAAACCTATGCATATTGCTAGAATAAATTACACACAAATATTTAGATAGGGATAAGATGTATAAGGAGATAAAGATGTAGGAAATTCATAAGCCTCAAACAAAGGTTGTTCCTTTTAGAAAAGATGTTTCACACCCTTAATCAAGAGAGTATGGCTCAAGCTAGTTAAGTATCTAAGGTAGTTGTTTCACATACACAAAAAACTACATCCAAGAAAGCCCTCATGCACAATCAAAATTATGAATCAATTTGAGCTTAACTATCTTAACTAATATATTTACCGATATTTTAATAGTTGCTACACATATATAGATCATTACATTAATCAAAATAATCAAGAATCCATTCGTAGCTTTTGTACATTAAAGATTATTGATACAAACAACCAATAAACGTAACAACTAATTACATGGAAATTAGAAATAAAATACACAAAAAAATTTGTTGATGATCAAAATTAATGTTGTTCATGTATTCAAAAATTCTCTGACAAAAATCCAAGTTGGATTACAATTATCTATATAGACTTGGGGAAGGGGTTGCCTCATCCTCCAAGTTCATACAAGATCATTGCATTAATCAAAATCATATAAGAGTATACTTATATTAATATGTGCATTTGTAAAAATGATAGAAGAAATTTTTGACAATTATAGCTCAAACTACATGCAAACTTCAAAATATGCACCATTTACCAAAATTTTACCTAACTCCTTTTATAGAATTTGGATCACCACTTTTATATTTGCCATTCAGATTAAGACATGTGTGTTCATATTCTTGGTCTTAACTATGAGTCCCAATGTTTATTGATAAATATAGCCCATTCCAAATATATATGTGTTTTTTCTATTGCTAACTTTTAAAATATGACATGTGTCAACACCTGATTGAGTGTAGGATCTTTGAAAATTCCACCTAGGAATTGAACCATCGATATTTTACACTAGTTAAATGTGGTTCATGGGATTTTAGTGCTTTTGGGCTCATTGAATCCTATGTTCTTGATACTTGTCATTCCCTATTTTTATCTACTTCATATGTGTGCCACTTGGTAGTTACTTGGGGCTTTTAACCTCTATGTACTGGGCTCCCTACTTCTTTTCACAGGTCAATGGATCTGGGTACCTGTCTCCCATGATGGTGACACTTTTCACTCTCATGGGGATTTAAAATTTCAACTTAATCTCACATCATTTGATTAAATGGGCCTAAGTGGATGTGCACCATAGTATTTTTATTTGAATCTAAATGGGTAATTTAGAGGTTAAATTTGACATTCATACGACTATCAAATGACATCCTCATGATCATCAATGAAATCCATATGACTATCAAATTTAATTCCATAAATTGGTCCATTTTTAAATTTAAATTTTACATTCACATGACAATCAAATGATGTCCTTTTGACTATCAAATGACATCATCATGACTGTCAAATTTAATCTCATCAACTTAACACACGTGATTTCTTTGGGATTCCCTACTCCTATAAACATAAGCACAAAATGACTTAGCATAATAGAAAATAAGTATAAAGGACCTCACATGAATATTTTTAGGCATAATTTCCTAGTATTTAATAAAATATGATTTGGACCTAGGCTAAAATCTTATATTAAGCTCAAGACATAATAAAATGCTCTCTAAGCAAAGGTGCCACTTAGTAGTCTGGTATTTATTTCAAGGCAATTATTGTGGGAGAATTTTTGTGAGATTTATATTGTTGGGAACTTAATTTTAGTAGATAAAATGTTTGAGACACAATGTTTGGAGGATTTCCATTAGAGGAATTGCTTTGAAAAAAATGTCTATAATAATTTTCCTAAAGACTCAATTTTCTCAAAGAAAAAGTTTGAAGGAATTCTTGAAAAGATGGTCACAAAAGGGCCAAAGGGCATGATGTTTTGGAAAAAATGTCTAAAGGAATTAGTTGAAGGGAAATGTTTGAAATAATTTCCTAAAGGAAAAAAGGGCTTGGGACAAATTATTGAAGGGCAAGTCTTGGAGGGGAAAGGGTCCAAGACAAAGTCTCAAAGGGTAAGTGGTCACTTCAAAAATCCTGATGGGTCTTTTTTAAAAAGGTTTGAAGGATAGTTTTATAAATTCTAAAGGGAATGTGACCTTAGGGGAATTATTTTAGGATTTTTACATTTAAAAAAAAATCTAAAGTAAAAAAGTCTAAAGGAATTAGCCTAGGGAAAAAGTCTCGAAGGCTAGGCTCATAGGTAAAAAAATGCTTGAAACAAAAGTCCTAAATGACATGTTCAAAAGGTCCAAAGGGTCTACTTCATAGTAAAAAAAGGTCCCATGACAAAAATATTGAAGGGTAGGTTAGTAAGGTAAAGGGTCATTTCAAAAGTCTCAAAGGAATTTTGTCATGCAAAATGGCTACAACAAGGATGAAGGACATATTTTACAAAGCCTAAAGGATAGGTTCATTTCCTTAGGGAAAATGCTTTGGACAAAATGTTTGAAGGATCTCAATTGGCTCAGGGAAAATATCTTGGATAAAATGTTTGAATAAATGGTTTCGAAAGGAAAAGGCCCAAGATACAAGTCTGGAAGGAATTTCAAAATGATGAAGGGCACTTCTGAAGGGCCAAAATGGTTGCAACAAAAAGGGTGAAGGGTCCTTTTTAAAATCAAAGGGCCTTGGAACAAAGCCCCAAAGGATGAGTCTTAGAAGATAAAGGATTTAGGAAAAAAGTCCTAATGTGTAAGTGGAAGGGTTGAAGGGTCTATTTCATGGAAAAAATATTCTAAATGGTCTACGTCATAGGGTAAAATTATCTAGGATGAAAGTCCCAAAGGTTAGTTCCATATGGAAAAGGACCCATAAACCCAATTACTTTGAGGGAATTATTTTTAACAAAATGTCCTCAATAATTTCCTTGACATAAATAGGTCTGTGACAAAAGTCTTTAAAGAATAAGTCCAAAGAGGATAGAAAAGTTAGTCCATGAAAACATAAGTTTACAAAATTATCTTGAAGTAACAAACCTAATAGAACAAAATATTTAGTCAACAGAAACACAATACCAATGTCATCCTGCCAAAGTATAAAAAACCAAGTCATGATATTTTTATAGAATTTACATAAACATATTTAAGAGAGGCTTAAAGTCAAGACCATAGTCTAAAAAAAGTGGGTCCCCATTTCCTATATAAATAAGGGGGATGTTGGGTACAACAAATGATGACTTACAAGGGGGATACTCTGAGTAGTCAAGAACTTAAAACTTTGGTTTTTAATCTCAAATCAATCATGAAGTGTGCCATATAAGAATAATTAAATCAAAAACATGAAAGAGACTCCTAAGTTAATTCATAAAACATACTTACCTTTTAATTTCTTAGATCTATGTGTCAAATGCGTAGTTTATTTAACTCCTATTGTGATGATTTTTTCAAAGGCTTTGATGGGGATGTAGGTTTTTTCTAGTATCTATTAAATATCAAACAATAAGGGAATATTAGGCATTGCTCTACTACTAGCCAGGCATCCATAGCCTCGATAGATTTACCTTGGGATCCTTCTCTTCTCATTTCATTATTTTCTTTTGGCCATGATGCATAGGATATTGACCTTATTTCATCATGTGAGCCTTTTGATTTTCTTTTTCTCTTTTGAATCCATAGGTTGTTTGTTATTTTATTTTTATTTCACTCTTATTTTATTCTTGAATGGAAAAGAGAAGAGATGGGAACCCCATGAGCTAGTATAATTATAAAACAAATCATTACTATAACATCCATATCAACTATACCTATATCCATAATTATCACTTCCAATAGGTATTTAATGTGATAAGTACATTTGATCTAATAAAACAATAAAACTTTATAAATTTGTATGAAGTACTCTAAGAGTAGATTCCACATGCTTGGTAAAAGTATTCAATTATGACACTATTCAAAATAATCCATGATTACCTACCTTCATCCTAAATACTCAAAACCATAGAAATATGCCTAAACTATAAACTAGTCCTAAAGTGTCAATATTTTAATTTTTCTCTTTTCCACAAGTCATAAGCTTAGTTGGTTTGGATTTTAACTTATTTATAGTCAGAAAAAACACAATTCTAATCAACAGAGAAAGAAAAGAACAACTAGTCTAAGAAAGCAATAAAATCTAATATAGAAAATAGGAAACTAATATATAAAAGCAAAATACTAAAATCAGGAAAGATTAATCTAAAAAAATAAGAAACTATTCTAATAAAAGAAAATGACAAGAAAAAAAAGAAACCTAACCTATCCCTACTCTAAATAAAACCTAAACAAGATGGGGGATGGATTTAGAAAGTCTATTTGGTATGCTTCTCACTCTTTGGTAATAACAAGGTTTTTGCCATTAAAGTTCTAAGATAGGCAGGGGCGTCCTTCTATTCATTTAGAATAATTTGAGCCTTTCCCTCATATTGTAGGAAAAAAATAGGGTTCCTCATTGGGACATCCCAGGCACAATAAAAAAATAACTCTTTCCTGTGATACATACATTTTAAGAGCTCACCATTATTACTCATGTATTTAGGAGAACCTAATTCAAACAAATAATCCTCAAAAGTACCTACTGAGATGGATATTAGATCTGACCTATATCCTTGAAATTCATCATCCTCTATGAACTCATTATGGGAAAGGTCCTCAAAGATAGAGTTAGAATCGTAAGTATAATCATGAAAAATATATTCCTCAATAACTTCATCTAAACTCTCACTTTGAGTGTGACCTTCAATATTTGAATGAATCAACTCTTGACTTTCCAAACCATGAATAATTTTTTTTTCACCTAGGGCTCACTAATTCTCATTTTAGGAGTGAGAGATTCATTAACTATTAATTTTCAGAGGGATCATCTCATCTAATGCATGTTGTTGATCCTTTTTCTATTATTCTTTTGAATAGTTATGCTCTAGAAGATATGCAACTTCATGGGCATCATATGTGCAATCAATGATCTTTGATTTAATACTAAGTAATGTTCATGTCCACACACATGGGGGTTATTGGTCAATCACATAATTAATAATAGTGTCCTATACATTAGATTTATGCACCAAATTGAATTCAAAATCTATCAAATCAAGGCATGATCATCTATGTGAATTAATTCCATTATGGGATCTTAGAAATAGAATCAAAATTATTGAGGGAAGCTAACATACCTTTTCCATTTGACCCATGATAAAAATACATACCTACCTCAATAATGACATAATCTAAAATCCCAATATTGGAGCCTTCATGATCACAGGATAACAAGTCAAGAATATAATTATCAAATGAATATTTTGATATATATTATAATGTAAACAAATGGTCACAAGAGTCATCAACACCATCTTTAGAGATAATATCTTTGTTTGAAAGACAAAGTAATTGATCCTCTACCTAGGCATATTCTATCTCATAGAGCTACTACAAAGGTTGGCAATGTTCCTTTAAATTGACACTGTATTCACTACCAGCATTTCTTTCTCTAATTATCTCATCAAATACTAGGATGGAATCAACATGATCTAATTCTCCTATCTTGTCAAATTCTACTTGTTACTGGTATCTCAATTTCTCTTATAACATTACAATTTCTTCATTGATGGTTGTAATACATTCTTATGCCTCTTTTATGATCCAATCATCCTCTCCATCTAGGATCTCTTCATCCTTGTGCATAGTTTTTATATTAAAAGTAAACCCTTACATTATGTTTCAATTTGGGCATAGTAATAATATTTCTCTTTAGACATCTTCTGTATAATTCATATCCAATATACCTACTATAGTGAACCTCATAAAAGATGTTACATTATTTTTTAAAGTATGAGCATTAATATTTAAACCAAATCATATCAATAAATATTCCTCAAGATCACTCTAACTAGTAATAGGGTTAGGTGTCAACTCTACAAGACAATCATGCATTTCTTCTCCCAACATGAAAGGGAACAACCTCTAAATTACATCTTCAAATTTTACATCCATAACATGCATAACATATGTGTAAGCAACAACATGCCCTTTGATAGCTCTTGGGTGATTATAATGAAACCTAGGAAGGTATTTTAAAGGGTTATCTAGGAAATCATATTGGATACTTGGGATATCTATGGGTCTTTTATCAAGCCAATCCATTCTCAAAACTTTTAGTACAAGCGAAGGTGTTGGCCCTCCTTTATAACCAATTAACTGCTAGTGTAGGTTTTATGCACACCATAGATATAATAAGGTATCCTATAATGTTTTAGGATCTCAATGGAGGTAAAATCCACTCCAAGGCATAAGTTTTACTTATGTGGTCTATTACAACTTATTGATGGAATATCTAGTAAGGTATTTAGGTTATTGACAAGGTTTTTGGATGGAGGTGTGGTTTCTATAGGATTGTAAATCTCTATGTGAATTAGATGGGAAGTTAACTTCTAATTTAGAGTGGGTAGGTCTCAAAACAAACTCAAAAAAATGATGGAAGGTTAAGGTAGAAAATAAAGCTTCTATTCAGTAACTACTTCCATGGCTAGTTTCTAAAATGATAAGTGCTCTTAAAACCTATAATTATTGTTAGCAAAAGTTTCACACACACATTTAGACATAGATAATAAGTATAAGGAGATAAATATGTAAGAAAATCATAGGCCTTAAATAAATGTTTTTCCTTTTAGAGTATCTATTTCACACCCTTAATCAGGAGATTATAGCTTGATCTAGTGGAGTATCTGAGGTAGTTGTTGCACACATAGAAAACTACATCCAAAAAAGAACTCATGTAAAATGAAAATTGTGAATCAATTTGAACTTGAATATCTTAACTAATATATTTACCGATATTTCAATAGTTATTACACATCTATAGATCAGTACATTAATCAAAATAATCAAGAATCCATTCATAGTGTTTGCACACTAAAGATTATTGAAACATACAACCAAATAAAGTAATAACTAATTACATGGAAATTGGAAAAAAAAATACACAAACACATTTATTGATGATAAAAACTAATGATCCTCCTATATTTAAAAATTATTTGACAAAAATCCAAGTTAGATTATAATTATTTATATAGAATTGGGGAAGGGGTCACCTCATCTTTGAAGTTCATGCAAGGTAATTACATGTGATAGTCAGAAAATTTAGTTATAACTATGGTCTAAAACCATATAAGAGTCTACTTATAGTTATAGCCTTTATTAAATATATGCAACATGTGCATGTGTAAAAAATATAGAGGAACTTTTTGACAATTATAGCTCAAACTGCATGAAAACTTCAAAATATGCATTGTTTACCAAATTGTACCTAACTCCTTTTATAGAATCTAGATCATCAATTTTATATTCATAATTTAGATTAATACATGAATGTTCATATTCCTAGTCTTTACTATAAGTCCTAATGTTTATCGATAAATATAGCATAGTCCAAAGATCTGCATGTTTTGTCTATTGCTAGTTTTTAAAATATAACATGTGTTAACACCTAATTGAGTCCAATATCTTTGAAAAGTCCACTTAGAACTCATACCATCCATCCTTTGCATTGGTTTAACATGGTTCATCATATTTTAGTACTTTTTGGCTCATTGACTCCTATGGGTTTAACACTTGTCATTCCCTATTTTTCTATACTTCATATGTATACCACTTGGTAGCTACTCAGGGCTTCTAATATTTATGTACTAGGATCTTTGCTTCTTCCCATAGGTTTTTGGATCTATGTACCAAGATATCATGATGGAGAAACTTATCACTCTCATGGAAATTTGATATTTCAACTCACTCTTGCATTGATTGATCAAATGGACTCGAGTAGAAGTGTACCATAAGATCTTAATTTGAATCCACATTAGTAATTTATGAGGTTAAAATTGACATTCACATGACCATCAAATGAAATCCTTAGGATTGTCAATGACATCCATGAAACTACTAAATTTAATTCCATAAGTTAGTCCATCATTAAGGTTAAATTTGATGTTTACACGGCCATCAAATGACATACTCATGACCATCAAATGTCATCTGTGTGATAGTCAAATTTAATCTCATCAACTTGACACATGTCATTTATTTAGGATTTCCTACTCCTAAAAACATAATTAAAAAATGACTTAGCATGATACTTTGGTAAATAAGTATAAATGACCCTACATGAATATTTTTAGGCCTAAGATCTTAATATTTAATAAAATATGATTTGGACCTAGGATAAAATCTCAGATTAACCTCAAGACATAATGAAATGCTCTCTAAGCAAAGGTGCCACTTAGTAGTCTAGTATTTTTTGGGGGGTAATTATTTTAGGAGAATTATCATGGGATTTTTATTGTTGGGACCCTAATTTCATCAGACAAAATGTCTAAAGGATTTCCTTCAGGGGAATTATTTAAAACAAAATGTCTTCAATAATTCTCCTAAAGACTCAATTTCTCAAATAAAAAGACAAAAGTAATGATTGAAGGGATGTCAAAAAAGGGATGAATAGCATGATGTTTTCAAAAAAATTCCTAAAATAAAAGTCCCAAAGGAATTGGCTAAAGGGAAAAAGAGCCTGGGACAAAGTCTCGAAGGGAAAGTCTTGGAAGGGAAAGGGTCCAAGACACAGTCTCAAAGGGTAAGTGGTCACTTAAAAAATCCCAAAGGGTCTTTTTAAAATGTCTGAAGGGTATGTTCAAAAAGTCTAAAAGGCATGTACCCTTGGGGGAATTATTTTTGGGATTTTTGCATCAGACAAAATTTTTGAAACAAAAAAGTTTGAAATAATTGGCCTGGGGTAAAAGTCCCAAAAGATAGGATCATAGGGTAAAAAATACTCAAAACAAAAGTCCTAAAGGGCATGTTTAAAAGGGCCAAAGGGTCTACTTCATGGGGGAAATGCTTGAAGGGTCTAATCCATAGTAAAAAGAGGGCCCATGAAAAAAATCTTGAAGGGTAGGTCAACAAGGCAAAGGGTCTACTTCATGGGGGAAATGCTTGAAGGGTCTAATCCATAGTAAAAAGAGGGCCCATGAAAAAAATCTTGAAGGGTAGGTCAACAAGGCAAAGGGTCATTTCAAAAGTCTTAAAGGAATTCTATTGGGAAAAATGGTTATAAAAAAAAGGTCGAAGGACATATTGCATAAAGCACAAAGGGTAGTTTAATTTCCTCAGGTAAAATATCTTAGACAAAATGTCTAAAGAATCTTAATTAGCTTAGGGAAAATGTCTCAGACAAAATGTTCAAAGGAATGGTTTTAGAGGGAAAAGGCCCAGGACAAAGGTCCTAAAGGAATTTAAAAAGGCCAAAGGGAACTTTCAAAAAGTTCAAAGTGAAATTTTGAAGGGCCAAAATGGTCACAATAAAAATGTTGAAGGGTCATTTACAAAATTAAAGGGGCTTGGAACAAAATCCTAAAGGATAAGTCTCAGAGGATAAAGGATCTAGGATAAAAGTCCCAAAGGATAAGTGGAAGGGCTGAAGGGTCTACTTCATGGGAAAAATTCCTAAAGGGTCTACTTCATAGGGTAAGATGATCCAGGATGAAATTTTTGAAGGTTAGTTCCATAGGGAAAAGTAACCACAGACCCAATTCCTTTGGAGGGATTATTTTGGACAAAATGTCCAAAAATATTTCCCCAACATAGATAGGTCCATGAAAAAGGTCCTAATATAATAAGTCCTAAGAGGATATCAAAGTTAGTCCATGAAAATATAAGTCCACAACAATTAGCTTGAAGTAACAAACCTAATAGAATAAAAGATTTAGTTTATGGGAACATAATACCAATTCCATCTTTCCAAAGTATAAAAAACCAAGTCATGATATTTTCCTAGAATTTGTGTAAACATATAGAAGAGGGGCTCAAAATCAAGACCATAGTCATAAAAAAGTAGTTCCTGATTTCCTATGGAAAGAATGGGGATGTTGGGTATAACACACCATTTGTCACATCCTAGCTAGTCTTGATGTTAACAGTTGAAACCCAAGCACAAGTCATAACTTAATTTGTATATCTTTAGGGGGATATGAGATGTTATTTTGTGATATGAGGCATCCTCTAATCAACCCTTTTAGTTCTACCTATACTTAAATCTCACCATCCTAAGGCCTTTAGGGGGGACACTTGCTAAATTATTTGGTTATGTCATGTGTCATGTCATGATAAATTATTATCTCTTAGATTATAACATCCTTGTGAAAGTGGGAGACTAACTTTTTTTATTGTAAGCTATGTGGAACTCCCTCACTACATCAGGCTCTCCCAACTCTTGACATCTTTTTCAGACTGAGAGATTAAAATGTATGATTGTGGAGAGAGTTCCATTGGTAAAAATCAAGCACTAATAACCTTAAAGTCACATGGCATATCTTTATTTAATTGGGCTCTATGAAGATATAACATCTCCATCAAGACCAAAATAATGACCACTCTATCACTAATTGACATGGCATTCACTAGTTAGACTAGGATTTCCTAGGATCTTACATCTTTATCAGGTCTAGGAGATTATCCATTCTAGTTTTGGTTTATGGTGATTAGTTGGAACACTGATGGTATCTAACATGGTGCCACATGGTTCTTGTTGATTACATTCAGCTCTCTCAAGCTCTGACATCTTCATCATATTGGGAGACTGATAAGTATGACAACAATTGTATGACACTTTTTAATTTCATCAATCCATTTCAAGTTTTGACATTTTTCTAGACTAGAAGACTAACAAGTCTAATAACATCCACATGTCTCTTTTTTTATTATGAAACCTTTGACTATCCCTCAACTAAATATCCTAAAGCTACATAGCATCAAGACTTCAACATGTGGAAGACCCTATAGAAAACACAAAAAATGACTAAGTGAAAGTGAAAGTATGAATTGTCAATTAACTACTTACCTAGTCATCATCTAAGCACTATAATGCCACATAGGATTCTAGGTTCAGATACACTAGGAATAGGATTGAGACTTTGAGAACCTCTTTATAAGGGAAAACCTATAAAATTGCCATTTAAACATTTAAGGCAAGAGTGTCCATCCTAATCATGGAATGTATATGGTATTTTCCTTGATCTCTTTCATGAATCGATGAGGCCTAATATTTGGATCTATTATTCATTAGCCACATCATTTACTCAGGGAAGAAAAGAAAGAAATATGGTAACCTAGGATTTCGAACACTTGGCACAAGTAGGTCTTAATAAAATGTAATAATGGGTCCAAGAACTCTAGTTATGAATTTTTAAAATAGAGTTCCCCCATTTCTTATGAAAATGGGGAATGTTGGCCACAGTAGATGTCAATACAATGTCATCTAAGATTGGTACCCATTCATCCCATCTTCTTCTCTTTGAGTCTAGCCTCATCTTATATCATTCACACTTAGTAGATGGCATTGGTAGGCAAGTTCAACCCAACAAAGGAGATTTTTTCCCACAAGTAATTCAACACAATCTCCATCATTTCCATGAGCCTAACATTGACCAAGAACTCTTCCTTCTTATGATATCAAATACTGAAGGCCCTTGGAGCTCTATCTCCACATAACATGATGTTCTCAATGAGCAACGATACATTCTTGAGGTATTTTGATTCCATCATAAAAACCCATTACCACTACCTATCCTAAATCCCATGTCATTCAACAACCAACCAAACCTCTAGCCCATCCATTACATTGACTACCTCACCCAGACCTCAGGGCATCGAGTGTATAGGTTAACATATGTTAATTTACATGCATATAGTAATACTTATCAAAATATATTTTATATCACTATTGTGCTATCACAAATAATACATGGTAACCATCATGTTTATTATATGATGTCTTATGATTATAATCATCTCTGATTCTAATTTAGTGATACTCTAAATGAAGATCTAGTTTTGTAAAATAAAGAGCACCATGTAACTCATTTAACAAACTATTTATTATCAGAATAGGAAACTTATATTTGGTTATGTACTCTTTTATTTATTTTTAGTCTATTTACATGCACCAAGTTTCATCTTTCTTACATAAAATTATCACTAAAGAATAATAAGCACTCTGACTTGTGAATAATACTTGTTTCCAACATCTTATGTACCATCCTATTGATCTCACTCTTTTTCACATATGGTTACCTATAAGGTCTAATGTATTTTAGTTGTCTCCTTGGAACTAGTTGAATGGCATGATCATGAGCCATGTTGAGAGGAAATCCTTTCCTCATATCCCCAAAAACAACTTAATTCATAACTATAATTTCATGTATATATAGTATTGTACACACCCTTGACTATTTTGTCTCTAATGAAAATAATTTTACAAAAAACTAATCTACACCCTTATTAATCATATTATTAATCTAATGAGGGCTCATCATATATGGATACTTTTCACACAACCTATTTAGTTCAAAATTACTACCATTTTAATGAATTTTCATGAATAGCTATTATAAGTTCATCTCAATAGTTCCCAAGGTTATGACCCATTGAACTCCAAACACAATGTCTAATCCACCCATGGACATTGAAAACATAGGAAAATTTAGTATGTAATCTCCCATGGTGAGTTTAATATTATGGAATTTACATCAATAGATAACTATAGCCCCATCTGCAATCATGACCTGAAATTATGGATCAAAATAAAAATATAGCTAAAGTATACAAGAAACTTATGATTTATTAAATTATGAGTACTTATAGAGTTGATCAATAATTTCACCTTCTATTTTTTAAATAAATAACTACCTAAAATTAAATGGTAATAAATTTTTGACTAGGGATCTCCTAACTCCTCCTCTAACTCATCAACAAATTCTAATGTGACTTCATCCTGATCTTCTTCATTGAGTCCCTCAATATATAACAACCTATGTTTTTCACATTTATGACCTTGACTATATTTGATATTATAATTAAAATATAACCCTTTTCCCCTATTTTTTTAAAACTTTTGAGGTGTAAACCTAATAATTTAAGTGAATGATGGTGTCAAACACTATGATCTCTAACATTAAGGAATGTCTGAATTTTGCTGAATAATATTTTTTCCTCTACACTACAAGCCATGATAACATAATTAGATACATTAAGTGGATTAAAATTGTGTAACTTGTGTTGAATTTGGTCATTGAGACTACCAACAAAAAGGGAATTCATATTCTCATTTGTAATTTCTCCATGTGAAAAGATAGGCTCTAAAATCAATAAATATAATCCTTAATTGGGTTTATTTTCTATAGCTTTGCCTATTACTTGAATTAATTTTCTATCACACTATTACCATAGTGAATTTTCATCTCCTCCATAAAAAATAACTAGGTAAAACCAAGAGCCTTTTTATTTTAAATACATAACCATAAATACCAAATTAATTGTTTAGTTTCTAGATATAAGGATGGAATGGTAACCTTCTACCCACATGGGATCTGATGTAGATAAAAAAATACATCTAGTTGATCTTGTTGATTGGATCATTTCCATATATCTTACATATGTCCCCCTTTGGTAGCAGGTTTTTAGGCCTAAATTAGTGTTATCCCTAGTATGAGTCTTATTTGGATTAATATTGGGTTTTCCCTTAGATTGACCTTTACTTAATTATGAGATTAATAATATCTTAATAGAATTTTTAAGAGAGGCCAATTCTCCTTTCATGTCATTATACATATTCTACAAATCTCATTTTATTTTCTTACATAGTTCTATAATTTAGACTTTATGTTGTGCATACTATCATCTACATCATGCACTTTCTCATCTAACAAAACGTTATTCATATTATAAGTCCTATCTAATTTAAAATTTGCATTTATCTCTTATTTTATAGAATTATTCCTTGGTGTAAAAAAATTCTTTCCATGACCTCTAATTTGTGGCCCTATCATGATGAGGCATTATAATGTAAAATTTTATTTTCTCTTTTGACTAAACTTTTAAAAAAAAACTTTGGACAAAGGTTGGATTTAAAATCAAAACTTTAAAGAACAAACCACTACCATATTTTTGTGATATTTCTAAAAATGTAAATAAATCATAAAAAGATCTTATAGTTGTGGTTTTTAGAGAAAATTTATGAAAACTACTTAAATTTCAATAAATATATTTAAAATAGTCAAAACCTTAATTCTTTTACTATAACATCCTTGAATGATTATCCATTTTCATTAAAATTTTGTAGAAAAAAATTGCAATGGTTAGCAAGATATAAACGATTATCCAAACTTAGGTTTTTGATTACACTTTTTCCCACATCAAAGCTATAATTCCACTTGTAAAGAAAATAATTTATAAATAAAGCATAATTAAAATAATATATCATAATATGATTGAAATAAAATAAAAATACTTGAATAATTTATGAGCCACTTTAAAAGGGGTAACCTCCAAAACCTTACAATAAGAAACAGATTCACAAAAAGATGATAAAATACTAACCACTACCTCTATATATACCCTAATTATGTTATGGGGAAATTATATGCTAAACCTAATACCAATATGAAGATGCATAAATGATCATATGACTTGATAAATAGTTTTTATAGCCACAAGTAATCAACACATATCCCCCATGTATGTTATAGGTTAAGGGTGTAGAAAATAATCTATTTGTTAGCACTCCTAAACTAAATATCACACATTTCCATGTTATGCATCGAGAATAGAGCCCTTATTCAACCATATTCAAATTAGTAGGTCATATAAGTATACCATGCTCAAACTTGTTGATCACTAAAAACTTTGCTCGAGACCATTTTATGGATCCTCATACCCTTTTCCATAAGTCATATGCTTTAATATTTGCCTATAATCACTCTTAGGGTCAACCTATGTGCATAATGTGTCCTATAACATGATAATATTTAGACTAAGTTAATATAAATAAACACGATAATTTTCATTAATATTCAATAACATTTCTTAAAAATACATATGCATATGATCTCCTATAATTAAGGATCTATACTCCACAAATATTGCAATAAATACTATTACCTAGAGTTTTTTAAATAACTCTCCATAAATATAATGTATACACTAATATTAAGGTCAACCTAAGTGCATAATATGTCCTAGAAAATGATAATATTTAGACCAAGTTGACACAAATAAACATAATAATCTTTCTTAATATTTAATAACATTTCTTAAAAATATATAGGTATATGATCTCTTTGAATTAGGGATATATATTCTATAAATATTACAACAAAAACTATTATTGAGAGTTGTTGAAACAACTCTCCATAAATACAATGTACACACTAACATTAACTTAGGAATGTTTCCAACATTCCCCCCTTAGTGTGAGCATGGGGAGACTACAACACTCAATGTCTAAGTAGTATTTTCTTTTAGAGCTTGCACATGTTATTAATACTTAAATTTATTGTGGGAACCAAATATACCATTAATAGGGACCCATAAACCTATTCATGTGAACACTTCAACCTAACTAGTCAAGATATCAAGAACACGTCTTGCTCTAGTTCTTATGGCTTGTAGCTATACATTCTCATTACAACAAATGGAATTGCATTTATTAAAATATTTTATGTTTTCACACTATATAAAAATTGAAAAAATATTTTGAGAATTAATTCATCAAAGTCTTATTTTATAGACTCTATCATTGATCACAACCATTCGATCATAAACAACATAGGTAATCTCCACTACCACTAGATATTATCCTTATATTTAGTCCTTTTGATATAATTAGTTGTCATTGTATGAATTGGATATTGGTTTTAATTGATAATTCATCAATTAAAATTAAATTTGACAATAAATTTATATATATAACCTTGACACTAGACAAAGATAATATGTTATCTAAGGACAACTCTAGACTAAATGACACTTATTTAAACTCAGCTTGATCATTTGATCAAACTATACATAATACATAATTTTAAACAAAAATATAAACCACTAAAAAATTTACTAAATAATAGTAAAATAAATCTTATGATTTAATAATTCCTATTATATATGTTTAAATTTGAAATAATTTTATAACCTAAAACTATCATAAAAACTCTAACACCAATCTAATGACTAGATTACCAAAACAAAATTAATAAAATTAAATAACAACTTATTTCAAAAAAATTAAACAAACAAACTATTAACTCATATTAAAAATATCAATACTTATAGAATTTTAACTTGAGCACATTATTATACTACTTTAATATGTTTTAATGGTTGATGGTTGGATGGAGGATGATGTGGCATTTTTTAAAAAAAGGCATTGATGAAAGAAGTGAAAAACAAATAGAAAGTAGTGAAGTGGTAAATAATGGTATGCTAGAGGATTATTACAAGTGTCACTTACACATTTGGAAGGTGTCATGTGGATGATAACCTAATAGTATGTTGAGTTGATATGAGATATTTTCACTTGAATGTGTGATGAGTCAGAGGGTGAGTGTTAAACTTTGACGATAATATTAAAAATCTAAGCCCTACATCATGAAGACTAAATAGATCCCAAGAAATGTTAAAATATTATTTTATTCTTTTCCTACCTACTTCCCCAGTGCTCCACTAAATAACTATAGCTAATTAAATGTAGCAGTTTGAAATTTGGGATCCATTTGAAGTTTTTGGTGGGAATGATGTTGTAGGTGAAACTGTAAATATAAGTGGTCAAAAGTAATAGAAGACAATACAGAAGAAAGTGTACAATGTAATTTTAGCTCAATAAAAGATAAAGAAGACATCACAAAAAAATATAGTAGTAGAGCAGAAACAGGCTACAAAAAATAGGGGAAGTAAGGAGATAAATGCATTAGGGAGTGAATAAAACATGGAGAACACAATAGTAGACTATGGAAATCTAATTAGCCAATAGAAGAAAAAATTAGAAAACAAAAGTGAATTTTTGTTTGAGTTTTCATGAATAGTTATATCTATATTAGTTTATGCTTTGTAGTAATTTTGTAATAGGTGTCTTAAGTGAATTTAATATAATAAGTTTTGTATTTTTATAACACCTATGCCTCCCTTATTTTTTTATTTTTAACGTGTATTTTTATTTTATTTATAGAACTCTATTGAAATCTTTAGGATTAGTCAAAAGCTTATTAATTCATGTGCTTAGGATGCCTCTTTAACCCACCTAGGCCTACACATTATTCTATATTTTCTACCAAAAAATAGGATCAGATATCTTAGGTTGTAAGCCCATTTAGATATGGCAATTGGTAGTTTGGTTCATGGTATTATCCCCATACATTTTATGGAAATAACTATGATGTGTAGAGCATCAAAATGAAGACCATATTCAACTCTCAAGTGCTATGGGAGTTGGTTTAAGGTGGATTTAATGATTTTTTAGAATTATCAATCTTCAATGCATTAACCTAAGTACAAATGAATGCATTGAATGATAATAGGAGAAAAGATTTCAAGGCACTTAGCTACATATAAATGGCATAAGCTGATACAATCTTTCCTAATATAACAAAAGTTGTCTACTCTAAACAAGCATGGGAATTTTTGAAAAATGCCTATCAATGGAGTAACAAGGTGAAGATTTTAAATTTTAGATCTTAATAAGGGACTTTGAGACCTTAAAATGAAGGAGAATGAGTCTATCAATGACTTATTTAGAAGGATAATGAATATTGTCAACCAAATAAAGACATGTGGTGATACCCTTTAAGATAATAGAATCATAGAGAATGTGTTGAGGGTATTTTCAATCATATTTGACCCTATATTGGTTGCAATATAAAATTAAAATTATTTGATGAAAATTATGATGGATGAGATAATGGGCTCATTTCAAACCCATGAATAAAGGTTGAATAGTTCAACCACTTCCTCCCATAAACAAACATTAAAAAAATGTAAATGTGAAAGAAAGTGGGAGGGGATAAAATAATAAAGGAAAAATAATAACTTGTGGTAGTCAAGAAGGTAGAAGCCATAACCATCAATAGTCACATGTAAGAGGAAGAGGAAGGAACAATAACATTTATAGAGGAGGATCTACACAAAGGTATGATAAGTATAACATCTAATGGTATTATTTCAAGAGGTATGGACACTTTTATAATGAGTGTATAAATAATTAGTATGATATGAATAGAAAAAATTTAAAATTTTCCAAAACATAAGAGGTTGAACCTAATAGGAATGAGAAAAGTGGAAACTTGTTCATAATATGAAATATTGTGGAGCAAAATGGTAAAGAGACATGGTACTTGGATAGTGGTTGTATCAACCACATGAGTGGGAAAAAATAAATGTTCAACCATATTTATGAGATGATAAAATCATAGGTAAATATGGGAAATAATGAGAAGGTTCCTATCATGGGCAAAGGTAGCATTTCTATGTGCACCAAGAAACGTGATAAAATGTAGATTCGATATATTTACTATGTACCTAGGTTGAAGAAAAACCTTATTAGCATTGGATAACTTGTCCAAAATCAGTAAAAGGATATATTTTAGAATGGATAATGCATCATCTTTGATATGAGTGGATGTAATAGGTATATTGTAGTAGTCAAGATGATAAGCAATCATGTATCTTTTGAAAATGCAAAGTGAGCTCACAATAGCATTAAAAATAGTGATAGTAAATGAGTATACTCTTTGGAATATTAGAAATGGGAATTTGATATTTGGTGGGATAAACCTTCTTTACAAGAAGTAAATTTTGAAATGGCTACCCATTATAGAAAAACCAAATAGAGTGTGTGGAGGATACATATTAGGGAAGTAACATAAGAGTGTATTTCCCATGGGTAAATCATGGAGAGATAGACGTCCTTTAGATATGATACATTCAAACTTGTGTGGTCTAGTAAATACCCCCTCCCTATCTAAGAATTTATAATTCATGACATCATAAATTATTATAGCTAGAAGATATGGGTGTATTTATTGAAGAACAAATCAGATGCATTTGAGACCTTTAAGCCATTCAAGGCCATGGTGAAGAAGAAAAGTGGCCACTACATAAATATTTTGAATTAATAGAGGGGAAGAGTATATCTCTAATGAGTCCATGAATTTTTGAAAGAATCATGACATCAATAATAAATTTATAGTTAGGTATACACTACAACAAAATGGTGTCATTGAGAGGAAGAATAAGACCATCCAAGAGATGGCAAAGAACATGATAAAGGAAAAGGGTTTGCCTAATAATTGTTGGGATGAAGCTATAGAAATATTTTTTATACTTTTTTAACATTTTAAAAATGAATATTTTTATGGATATGATCCCTCAAGAAGTGTGGAACAACTTAAATCCAAGTGTAAAATATCTTAGAGTGTTCAGATGTGTTGCATATGCACACATACCAAAGAAAAGAAGGATAAAATGGGATGAAAAAGGTGAGAAAGGCATATTAATTGGGTATAGTAACCAATAAATGTATTATAATTTATATAATCTCATCACCAAAGAACTCATAATCATTCAGGATGTTATATTCATTAAGCATGAAGCTTGGGAAGAGAGACAAGAAGAACATGTGCAAACAAGGGATAGTGGACCCTTTATTAAATCTGAAATAGTGTGTAATACATCTACTCATGAACTAATTTGGACTCCTATTTCACAAAGGGATAATTCATATAGTGACAGTAGCCATCATAGAGGTCAAGGATTTGTTCATGATTCAACATCATCCTCCAACTCAAGTCAACACCTAGTAAGGACAAGAAGCTTGCAATAAGTCTATGAGAAGTCAAGGTATGAATAAATTTAAGATGAAATTATGAATTATGATATTTTTTTATCAGATTATCTTGTTCACTTTAAATAATTAGTTAAATATATCAAGTGGTGTGAGGTGATGGATGAATAAATGCATGCCATAGAGAGAAATCAGACTTGGGAGTTAGTTGATCTACCAAAAGGAAAAGAGGTCATAAGAGTCAAATGGGTGTACAAGATTAAAAACACTCTCAAAGGAAAGATACATAATCATAATGAAAGACTATTGGTGAAGGGATACAAGCAAAGGCCTAGATGTGATTACAATGAGACATTTTCACCTGGAGCAAGTCTAAAAACTATAAAGACAATCATAGCCATCACTACTCAACATAAATGGAAGGTGTATCAAATGGATAGCAAGTTAGATTTATTGAATGGATTTAAAGAAGAGATTTATGTGGGACATCCACCCAGATATGATATTTTTAGTCATGAGATCAAGGTATATAGGATGAAAAAGGCATTATATGGGCTAAAGTAAGACCCAAGAGCATCGTACAACTATATAGAATCATACTTGTTGAGCAAAAACTTTAGTAAAAGTATAAGTGATCCCACACTCCACATCAAATAAAACAAAGGTGAGATTTTTATTGTAGTTTTATATGTGGATGATTTAATATTTACTAGAAATGTAAATTAGTCCATTAAAGAGTTCAAAATAGATATGAATAAGGAATTTGAAATGATTGATTTAGGCTTCTTAAAGTATTTTCTTGGGATAAAAGTCAAGAAAATGGATGAAGGCATATTCATATTCCAATTTAAGTATGAAAAGTACATGTTGGAGAGGTTTAAGATATTAGATAGCAAGCTAGTATTCACATCAACTGAGATAAGCTTAAAGTTGTGCAAGGATAATTACAACAATAATGTATACCCCACATGGTACAAGAGCTTAGTGGAAATCTTAATATATTTGAATAAAACTAGGTAAAACATCATGTATGTATTTATCCTCATATTATATTCATGGAGATGCCAAAAGAGACACATTGGCAAGTGAGAAAAGGATATTGAGGTATGTGAATGTAGCAAAAGATTATACAGTTTTATATACAACAATAGATGAGTTTTAACTTTTGGGTTATATGGATAGTGATTAGGCTAGTAGCCTTGATGAAAAAAAGATAATTTTTTGGTACATATTTCATCTTGGGTTAGAATCCATATCTTGGGCTTCAAATAAACAACCTATAGTTTCACTTTCTATAATTGAAGTGGAGTATATAGCAGCCAATGTAATAGCATGCCAAAATATATGGTTGAGATGGGTACTTTAAGATTTGCATGAGGAATAGAAAGGATATTTTATGGTTTTTTGTGATAGTACATCCTCCATAGTGTTGTCAAATAACCCCATATTTTATGGTAGGGGAAAGCATATTATAATCATGTATCACTTCATTCAAGAGTTAGTTGAATATCATGTCATAGAGCTTAGATTTTGTAAGTTAGATCATTAGCTAGATGATATATTTACTAAGCCACTATCTAAAGACACTTTCATTCACTTAAGATAAAGGTTAGGGGTCATTAATGTAACATCATTAGGCCTACAAGGTTTTATGTCAACTTTGGACTCTTATAGATCAACTCTAGACTCCTATAATTCAGCTCAAAACTCCTATAGATTAGCTTCAAACTCTTATAGGTCAGCTCCAAACTCCTAGAGATTGGATTTTGACTATTATAACATAGCTCAAGACTCAATTAGATTAACTATGGACTACCATAAAGTAGTTGTAGACTCTGTCAGTCGAGTCTGTAGCATAACTTTGGACTCTACCAATCCAGCTTTAGACTCAATGTGTGGACAACTTCAGACTCTACCAGTCCAACTTTAGACTTTTCCAGTCTAGCTATGGACTCCATTAGTAGAGCTATGAACTTCAATAATGAAATTTTGTGCATGCATAAAATAGCTGTAGAAGAATTTTGATAGATGAAGAGAAGTTATAAAGAAGTTTTGAAGGCTAAGAAAAGTTCTATAGACCAAGGTAGGAAGGTCAAGAATAAGAGGGAGTGTTAAAATATTATTTTATTCTTTTCCTACCTACTTCCATAGTGTTCAACTCAACAACTAAAACCAATTCCATGTAGTAGTTTGAAATTTGAAATTTAGGAGCCATTTTAAGGTTCTGGGGGGAATGATGTAGTAGGTGAAACTATCAACAAAATTAGAAAAAAGGAATAGAAGACAAATCATAAGAAAGTGTGTGTCAAAATTTGAGCATAGTAGTAGATAAAGAAGATAGGGAAGAAAACATAGTAATAGTAGAATAGTAGTAGAATATAAAAAATAGGGTAAGCAAGGAGATAGATACAGCAAGGAGTGAATAGAACTTGGAGAACATAGCAGTAGACTGCGAATAACTAAGCATCTAATAGAAGAAGAAAGTAGAAAACAAAAGTGAGTTTTTTTGTGAATTTTCATGAGCAGTTGTAGTTATATTAGTTTATACTTTGTAGTCAGTTTATGATAGGTGTTTTAAGTGAATTTAATAAAATAATTTATGTATTTTTTTATACACCTATGCCTCCCTTATTTTTTATTTTTAGCATGTGTTTTTAGTGCATTTATATCACTTTACTAAAAATTTCAAGATTATTCAAGATCTTAGTAATTCATGTGTTTAAGATGCCTATTTAACCCACCTAATCCTACACATTATTTTTATTTTATGCCAACAATAAAATTAGGCTGTAGTGGATGAATGAATATGAAGTGGGTTGATATAAATCATCATGTATAGATTATATATTGCATAATGATCAGAGGTGGGAAATGATCATGGAGAATTTATAGGTCAATCTGATGAAGAATATCTCATTCTATCTTTTGAAATTTACCATCTCAATATAATATACCTATGTTTATCCTTGTTCATTATTATGTAGATAATACCAAATGTATCACCATCCAATATTGTAAACCATATCTCTTTGGATGCCTTTACTATTGCACTTGGATCTGGGAAGAGAATACACTATTTATGATAAACATGAGTCTCAATAGAGATGTATATATTGTTGGCTATAGTAGCACACTCTAAGAAATATTCCATATTCTCTAAATAAATTTGAAGCTACCCTAATATTTACAAAATAAAAATCTTAATCTATGTTACAAAAATATCTACAAATTATTCTTTCTCATCAACTAGGAAACCATAGATAGTAATAGATCTGCCCCTTATAATTCTCAAGATCCCATACTACTATGATACCACTAATAATACTTGGACCAAGTTGACACAAATAAACATAATAATTTTTGTTAATATTCAAAAACATTTCTTAAAATATATAGTCATATGATCTCCTTGAATTAATGATTTATATCCCATAAATCTTTTAATAAATACAATTATCAAGAGTTTTTGAAATAACTCTCCATAAATATAATGTACACACTAACATTAACTTAGAAATATTTCCAATAGAATGCCCTATTTATAAAAAATCATAACAAGTCATTTTTTAATTTAAAAAAGAGTACAATAACAAGAGAATATCCTATTCAATCCTTGAGCTTAATTACTCCTCCTAATTCAAGTTGAGATTTATCAATTCATGTTTTACATACTTGCAATGGAGTTGTCTACCTTTGTCTCTCATCACCCTCTTGTACCAAATGAATATTTAACTTTTCATGTAGCTACATAATCACTTCTAGGGAAGAGGAGTTTCAAAATCCTTACTCAAGATATTTTATTTTCACACATTGATAAATAAGTAGAGGTCTAATTCTAGAGTGTGGAATAAGTAGTTTATGACCCCACCTTGGTGGCTGCCCAACTTCATAACACTTTACTTATTATGAGTATCGAATTAGGTCAAGAAGGAATAAATATCAAAATCAAATATTATGCATTGTAAATTAGGAAAGTGAACATACATGTAGAATAATATTAAAAAATGAATTAATGACATAAACTATAGATCTATAAAACCAACATAGGTTAGACTCAACACTCATAGATAGAGTCAACATGTAAATCCACCCAATGACAATTATTCCTAGGACAAACTTAGTATCATAATTACAAGTGACAATTCCACCCATAAGACTTATATTTCACATGCAATTGGAAGATAGTCCTCACATTCCATATCTATCTTTAGATTTATAAAAAAAAATCAATATGTGATCATTCTATCTCATTTACTCTTATTTCATTACAATAATCATTGTTACACCATACGAGCTATGTTCCTCATTTAAACACTAAAGCAGATTTGTTTTTATACTTTACTATCATATTTTTTAGATATATTAATTAGTATAATTTGTTTATCATATTTTAATTAAAACCAAAATTAGAATAAACTGAAATGGTAAACATAAATACTTTCTTACATACAACATATGGTTTCATAAACCCTCATTTTCTTAAGATTTCATGATTAATTCCAAATATGATATTTAGATCTACATTATTTTCTTACCTTCTTGATCAAACCCTATTTACCATTTTCATTTAATTTCTTACAATATCCATATGTTTCATAAGGTTTAAATCATTATTATTTGTTTTTTTTGAGCCATCACATTCTCATATTTTATTATTATGATGCTTAGATCTCCCGACCCTATCAGATAGAGTGCTAAGTTGAGTGGTGATACTTGTGAATTTATACAATTACCTTTGAATATCACTTATGCTCTAATTATTACAAATCTTGATTAAGTACCTGCGAAGGATATCTCATCACTAAAAAATTATGGAAGTGACAAACTTTCATATATAAGAGAATAAATCATGTTTCATAATATTAATAGTGAGGGTAATATTATAATTAAGGATAGTGAATAAGAAGATGATCATGTTTGTTTAATCCATCATCAAATCTTATAGATATAACATATTTTAAAAATGTGACAACATAATTTAAAGAGTAGATTACCAACAATCCCAATGATACCAATGTTATGATTTGTTTTCTTACTAAGGCCCAAAATGAATAAAATAATAATAAATGATATTTTAATTACAAACCCCCATTGAATGACTCTATCCATTCTACATCAAGTAGAGAGGCTATTGCTCCTCATGAGACCAATCTTCACAATCCTCCACTTATAACACCGACACCTCCTTTAGTGAACATTTATATTCTTAATGTGATTATAACTAACAACCCAAAGTCAAATGTGCCTCTAATGAATACATACATTTGTTCTCTTGATCTTGGACATAATAGCAATAAAAATCATGCCTCAATTTTTAATTCCAAAAATCCAAAGGCACTTATCCATGTGGATTCTAATAATATCAATGTTAACCCTACACCTAGTGGTGAATCTATTGATCTAACAATACAATAACAAATTAATGACACACAAAGTAAATTGTTAAAAATATCTCAAATATATAACAAGACAATCCATGTGATTTCTTCTTTAGACATATGAAATAACCCATTGACTCCAGAAGTATTGGATCATCCCTTCCCCACATCATTTCACATTCCTAAATTCATAACATTAAATGGAAATGGGGACCCATATCTTCATATTAAACATTTATTTGCATTTTTTAATTAATTCCACTAATAATAATTGATCATGACCAAATTATTTTTAGGAGCCTCAAAGGATATGTCCTAGATTTGTTTTATTCTTTTCCTGAAGGATATTTTCATAGATTTCATAAAATAATTGACCTATTATTACTAAATTTTTCAATCAAAATTAGTTAAAATGTCAATTTTTCACAAATTTATCAAGTCAATCAAGGACCTAGTGAATGTATTGTTAACTACATGCTTAAGTTTAAAACCATGTTTATGAAGATGTCACATACACTACCTAATAGTGAATTTCAAAGCATAGTTTCAATAGTTTTCTTAAGCCTCTTAAACACAATGTTATGTTAAATAATATTATTCATTTGAGTTCATTTTCAATGCCTTTTGAAACATCAAAGTTAATATTTTGGATGCCAATATGCCAAAGTACTCATCTACTCTTCCTGCATCCAATGCCTTTATAATTAGGTAAAATAAATATACAAACCTAAGACTAATTATGCACCAAATTTATAATCTATGAACGAGAACAAAAATAAAAGTAAATTTTCATAAACATGTGATAAAATTACAATTCATATCCTAAGCAAATGTGAAAATTTACAACATTAAAAAAACATCTCGACAAGTGTTAAAGAAGCTACTTTAATATAATTGGATCACTTTTATAGAACTATTTTAGCCAAGATTATCAATAGTAATGTCATTATAATTTATGGACATAATTATAATCTAAAAAAAAATTATCAACACTTGTAAATATTTAACAATCGATTGTCCAATCATAATGCTTTAAAACCAAATAATGTGTATATGGACACATCAATGCACCAAAGTAATATTCAAACCAAGCATGAAATTTATAAAATTATTGGAATGGTTTTGATATATAAAAGTTAAGCACCTCCTATTACATTTTATGACCATAAAATACCTAAAAATCCATCAATCAATAGTCCTATATGCATACATGGTGTTGTAAACTATATTTATTCTATCACAAGTGGCATTATGACTGATAATGATTCTAGAAAAACCCTTATTTACATGTAATTCATATCTTCTCAAGGTTAAAAAACATGAAAATTACTTCAAAAAACTAAGACATTACATATTTATGAAGGACATCAACACAGGTGGTATTGATTTTCCACTCACGATTAGTCATCAAACATACCTAGTTAGGTTCTATGTTATAGCCAATATAAGATCATATAATATATTTATTGGATGCCCTTGAATTAATCAAATGAGAGATAAACCTTTAGTATTAAAAAAATTTATAAAAATTTCATTATAATAAATTGCACATCGTATGTGTCTCACCCTATGATAATATTGTTACACCTCAAATATCACACATAAAACTAATTAGCAAACCAAAAAATGTAAAAATAATTTATGAAACTATGATTTTATCATTTCCTTTATTTTCAACACAATTATATGAAGTACATACTATATTTTGGTCCAAAAAACCATCATATATCACAAAATATCCTATAGCTCCAATCATTGTAGTTTTACATTTGAGATACACGTCACCTCACTATTCACATAGTAAGATTGACTTGAAACCAATATTAATTATTATACCATGACATACTCATACATAGTCTATATTAGTTCCAAAATAATATTATATACACATGCCTCCTAAGTATGATGATAGTTATTTCACATCTCATGATCATTTCTTTGGTACATCAAGTAACACATCCAAATCTTATAATTCAGATCCTAGCATTATAGACTATATAATTGGGTAGCCCTTCTAATCTAGATCATGTGTTTCATTTATACATCCTTATTATAACATAAACATCATATTTCTCATATATTTATTCATCTATGTTATTTACCCAAAATGTGACTTTATTCCTTGAGATTACTTACATTCTTCTCTCATTGATTTGACATCTTGGCTCTTACCTTCTAGTTTCATCTAAAATATTCTAGCCACTTGATTTTTTTTAATTTCTATAATGCACTAGCCTCACCCATCTAAATATTTATTTCATCTTAATAACTTACTTATGACTCTATATTATGACAACATAGACATTGGTACCTTTCATCATAGCATGTATTAAGTTATGAAGTAAATTGTAGGTTACTTAGAATCATGTTTATCTTATGCCTCTATTGTATACCCATATGCTAACTTATTTAATCTTGATTATTTCCTTTCACCTCTATTACCAATTTTACAATAATTTTTTTCTTCTCATGTGTCTTTGTGCCTCCTTTCATTTTCAACCATGTAATTTACATTTATCACATATTTATATCCACATTTTTTTATGGGTACATCATACCCACCTATGTATTTTATTGATCATATCTTTGCCTATGGGCACATGGTAATATATTAATGGAAAGTGACACCCTATAATTATTCACTCAACTTTCCAAGGTTGGGTTGAGATTACTAAAAAGGAATGATGGGAAATGTAGCTAGTGATCTGGATGAATGTGTTGAGCTTGTTGAATTGGAAAAGATTATTGAATTGGTTGAACTATCATGTTGGGATTATGAATTACATGTCTTAATGAATATGATATTTTATAATAATAACCTTCTAATACTTTTTAAAGTTTGTATAGGGTAACCAATTATTTATCACTAAGGGATCTATAACATATTGACTCTAATAGAACTAGGTAATGTAAATCTAGATCAATATTATTTTCTATAAATGGCAAGAAATCAAGTTGAATTACTAATAGTATTTCATAGAATCAGTCAGATTGGTCTTACTTAAGCAATGCCATCTACTAAAAAGGATAAAATTGGATGAGGCTAGACACGAGGATAAAGAATCAAATTAAGTGTGGAGGTTTGTGTTTTGGTGAGCTAAAAAATAGATTTATATAGAAATTTATTATTTTGTTCATCTAAATCCTTAAATTGACTGATTATCAAGTGTGGGAGTGGATTTGAGCAAAATACTTTTGATCATATCTTGGACTCAACATTTTCTTGTATGTTTTTCATTAGAATGGTAACGATCACATGTGATAAAGTTCCTACCCTATGTGGATGTACTTGTTTCGATAGAAACATCCAAAGATGTGAGAATGGATGTGTCAAGAAATGTTAAAACTAAAAAATGATTTTTATTTTCAAATGTTTAAGGTGGTTTATAACTAAAGTTTTGATAACTAGTGTTTTATGAAGTATTTCAACATAAAGCTAAAAATTATCTACTATGAGAGTAAATAAATGATTTGTAAATGACAAAATAAGATTAAACTACCATTTACTAATGAACTTAAATAAAATTTAATGATAAAATAAACAAATAAACTACTTTTTTTAATACTTTTCTAAAATTATACAAATAAAAATAAAAATAAGTGCTGAAAATACTAAACTATTTTTTTTGTATTTTGTAGATTTATTTATGAATATAAATATAAGGATTTAAATATTAAAAATTAAAAACTATAAATAAATTTTGTAATTTTCAATTCTTTATGAATTTAAATGTGACTAAACACAAGATAATTAAATGTTGATATGTTTTTTGTATTTTTAGATTTTAATGAATGCAAACTAAAAATTGAATGTTGAAATGAATGGGAAACTATTTTTTTAATTTTTTAAATGGGTTTAGACTAAAAATGAAATCTTATAAGAATTAAATATAAATATTCAATGTGAATAATTTTTCTTGTTATTATAGTTTCCTAAATTAATGTAGTCCTCTATGTAATTTGATTGAGGGAAAATCATATCAAAGATTTCAAGATAATAACTTTAATGTGTTGTTGGAAATGAAATGTAAATATAAAATTTAACATTGTGGGTAAGCAATCATGGGGGAAATTAATAAATGGGAATGGCATGAAATAAATGGGTTATTTTAGTTTTTTATTTTTATGGATGTAAAACAATAAAGTTTCAATTTATGTGTCTATCTATATTATAAAATAAATAAATGACATCTTATAATTTAAAATGGAAAGAAAATGGTAATTATGAAGGTCAAAAATGTATGAAGAATTCATAGGTAATTTCCTTTGAGGCAATAATTAAATATTCATAGATGGTTGTATTTAAATGAAAATCACAAAAGAATCAATAAACACATATAAGTTTGAAGAAATACAAACACAAATAATAAAATTGAAAATAAATGGATAGGTTATCTTTAAAATTATGTGGGATTAAAAATCACTGATGAATATTATTAAAAAAATATTCCTCAAGACTTTTACAATTCATTAATTTGTTAAAGGGTGATCCAATTCATAGTTTTATTTATTAATACAATGAATGTGAAAAAAATGCTCATGAAATATATTATTTTTGGTATGCTTATGGTTTCCTAACAATATTTTAATAGAAAAATATAATCTAGGGAAAATAATAATAATAATAAATAGAAATAAACTTCCAACATATTGAGTGCAGATGATAAGATGAATGTATATTGTAGGTTGTTGATTCTCAAGCTGATACCTCCTTGAAATTTCTCATTATGATCCAAAAATTTATTTATTATCAAGAAGGATGTAGGGTGATGAAACTAACAGTAAAATGTGAAGGGAAAATGCAACATTGTTATGGTTGGCTCTCATAAATGAGAAAGTGAAAGATGATCATTCATAAAATTTTCATTCCAAATGTAGGCATGGTGAAAGTAAAATTTCAACAAGTTTTTTTCTAATTTTTATAATAAAATAAAATACTATAGACTATATCTTCTCTATCTTTTTCATGATTTTATAATAAACTCAAATTATTCAATATTAAAATCTAAATTTGATCATAAATGGGCTTATTTGTAAATAACGAGGTCATCAAAATAATTAGGATTAATTGGGAGCTAATTGATGTTAATTGGGATAACTGGGAATTAACTAGCATGAACAATCATAGGAGGAATAGAAAATAACCAAAAATGATGTAAAATATGTGTTTTATATGTTACATGCATATTCTCAGTAATGATGATGAAACCATCATTTTAATCAAATAGATGGTTTTATAACTACTTCAATGATTAAATAAACCATCATGGTGATTAAGAAATTGTTGTGATATTTTGTGCAACCATTGGAGTGGTTTCACTAATCTCTAGGGTGGTTGAGAAAACTATCATGATAGTTTTTGTCATTCACTATCAAACTATTAGGTTTGGAATATTTAGAGTCAAAATTTTTTAATTTGACACTTAACGAAGGTTTAAAAAGTAGTAAAATGGAAAAAATAATAAATAATATCGATTTAAACATGTTATTAATTTTTGGATGTCCTTATATAATGTTTATATTTTTTTATTATACCATGTAAAATTTGGATCCATATGTATTTCTCCATTGAGAAGGCATGGCATCATGAGTTAGATATGGTGATTTTTTCGAGAAGTGGCACACTCCATAAAATAATAGGGTTAGAAAACTCACCTCACCTACTTACGGGGTGAAGTGAATCTAGTTGAAATGCCTTGACACCTACAACAAAAAGATGAGAATCGAGTACAACTTATAAAAGGAATTTAAAACACATTATTTAATTAAAATGCAATAAAAAAATGTTTACCATTCATATGAGGAATGAAAAATACTATCTAGTTTTCCCCATTGGGGGGAGGAGTTATATGCTGGGTGAAAATATGTCAACTTGAAAAGATATAAACAAGATTCAAAAGAAATATTAGAATTGCTTTTAGTAAATTTTATATAAATTAAAAAAAAAATGTTACTTACCATTGATGTAGGTGAAGGATACTACCTAGGCCACAACATGTTGTTATATTCCTAAAAATATCACATATACATCAAAGTATATGAAAAATAAATCAAATCAGACAAACTATGCTAAAAATGGTAAATTTATACTAAAATAATAAAATAAAAGTTATTATAAATATAATTTCATTCCAAATCTAGAAATAATTATTACCCTCCCACTTGCCAAATTTGAAGTTCTAGCCCACTAGTGATCCAATTGCAAGTAGAGATAGGTGATAAAGAGAGTGCTAAGAGAGGATGGAAGCACCACTAACATGACAAGTGGGGCTTAAGAACATGTTAGTTTTTATCATGTCACATCCATATTTATCTATAAGTTGAATTAACATGTTTAATCCATGGATTATTATGGTCGTTTAGTTGACTAACTAATATTTGATTAAGCTTAATGACATATGTCGATTATGGGACAATTTATATTTCTTAATTTACATGATTAGTTTGCTATGAGTTAGTAGTAATTTTATATTTTGTACATTATGATCATGTTTATACAACATTATTTTATGGATATAATCATGTTTCAGGCTAACTACCTTCATTATTGGTAGGTGGATGCAGAACAAACTATTCCCTTAGATTGTGATAAATGGAGAGCATCATCAGAGAATGTGGTTAGATGGAGACATTTGGGGTCAATAGAGAATGAAACCAAAAACCCTTGAACACACCACTTAAAATATCATATTTCATAATTAATTGTTTGATATAGATAACATATCATGTTTTGTGTACTTTTATTTTAGGTGATTGTTAATATGCTTATGGTATAATCTTGATTACTAATAATGATCATGTTATTTCATTGAGTGATTTCATTAGTTAAATGAATGTGTTAACTTATCTTATATAATGAAATTATTTGATGTAATTATTTTGCTAAATGAGTGAATTTATTTATGTTTACTTATCTCACTACTTTAATATATATGGTTGTATAGTAAAACATTATGATGTTGTGATGGATTCCATAATTGTTATTCAATCTATAAGGTTTAGATAATAATTATTTATTATTATTATTATTATTATTATTATTATTATTATTATTATTATTATTATTATTATTATTATCATCATATATGTTAAATATATAATTCAAAAGATATAAATAACATTATTTTTAAAAACCTTTTTATTTGATTAACTATTGACCCAAGGTTTGATTTTAAATATATATGAATACATTATTTTTAATTTAATAATTCATTGTATTTACTATGTATGATAGGGGATAGCATAGTTAGTGGAACTATAATATAGTAATACCTAAAAGTATTTTCATATAATATAATCTATATTCTATTATATTTGGTTGAGTAATTTCATGGGAATACTTTGGTCATCGACTAAGTTGGTAGAATTTGCATGGAATAGACTTTGGAGACTAAATGATTAAGGTTTAGTTTGTCAATGATTGTTTGTAAAATCATTGTCATGAAAATTTTATAAATATTATAAAATGATTTTTTATGGAAATCAGTATAAGCCTTGAGATGATTAGGGTTACTAATCATCTATTTACTTTAGTTAATAATCTCTTTGAAGTAAAATATGGAGATTACTATGTTTTCATGGTGATGGACTATGTAAAGTTGTTGAGCAATTTTTGCACGCATTTATTGAGTCAGTTTAAGTGGCTGTTAAGGGTAGAGAGTAATAAAATGAAAAAGAATAAAAAGAAGAGAAATAGGGTTGTGTGTAGGGACATGGTACATGGAATATATGAGAGAGTTACATAATGTAAATAAGGTGAAAATTTTAAGGAACAAGTAAGGAATTCATACGACTTCTTTGGCATTTACATGTAAATTTTGTATTTCAATTCCTATGTGAAATAATGAAAGGGTTTTCAAAATATGATTGTGTTACTATTTTTTCTATGTTTTAATCTAGAGTTTAATGGGTGGTAAGTGAATCCATGTGGAAGGCTATAACTCCACAAAACCCCACATTTGACTCAGAGTAATATGAGGGTTTGGGTAAAGCCATAGAATTTCCATGACTATAAATATTTTTTAAAAACTTGTCTTAAACTCTCTCTCTCAGTTAAAAAACCTTGATTCATAAATAAGGAACTACTCTTGATGGGTATATACTTTTGTATCAATCTAGACTATTTTGAATTAGCTGTATATATTCATTTTAGGTATTTATTTTATGAATTGAAACTCTGGATAATGTTTAGGTTTGAATATGTATTCAAATATTTGGAATTTGGGTATGAAATGAGAAATTAATTATATAAAATAGGTCTATTAATACACACACACACACACACACACATGGTTAGATTTGATGATTATATATACATATACTTATATATACTTGAACTTGATTTAAATGGATTTATGGGATGACTGAGTACATATACATTTATATGTATAACCATGTATCTTGACTTTATACATATACATTTATATACAAACCTATATTACAAAACTATCAGGATATTATAGAAGACAGTTTTTTATTACATATTGAAATTTCTTGTATATGTGAATTGGTGGTTAAGATTTCATTTAGATTATGTTGATTTTAATACAAACACATATAGGTTAAAATATATAGTTTATACTATTAATTATGTAATGAAAATTTAGTAACGTATATACTAGTTCATTATGGATTTGTGAATTAGTTGGGTTATTCATTCTATAGAACTTGGGTACAGGTAGTAAAATTACTGTATGTGGACTTTGTTACAATTTTATGTGAAGATCCTACCCAAGATTATTATTGATTTGTAAGTTTTAATATGTTCATTATGTGTTATAACTATGCCTATAATAGAGATGACTTTGTATTTTAAAATTATGTTTTAAACAATGAAAAGATTAAATATAAAAAAATGGGGATTGGGTATGAGAAATTATATAAATAAAGGCATAAAATTTATATGGACTCTTTCATGTGATTATAATGGATGACCCATATGGTGTCTAGTTGATTGTGTTTTTGGATTAATCATATGCATTTTGTTTATATGAAAATCTTAAAATGATTGAATTTGGAATGTTCTGTTTAATTGAATAGAACATATGGTTGATTGTATGTTATGTTTGGATTTTTTGAAAGTCTGTATGTTTCTTTAAACAAGTATAAATGTAGGGAAATTATCTAGTTTTTAAAAAAGGGGCTATGGGCCTATTTTTTTGGACTAGATGTATACATTAAAGTATATGGAATACTCTAAGTCATGGATAGTGGATGTTCACTTAGAATATATATGGAATACTCTAAGTCATGGACTATGTATCATATTTGATCAGATTATACCATTTAAATATATATTCATATTATACTTGTATTTTTATTGTAAACATTATTACCAATTGATGTGTAATTTATTGCTTGAGATATATTTTAATTTTATAGATATAAGCATTAAAATAAAGTATTTAAGAGATTAAATATAATAAATTATGATGTTTTGGAATAGTTTTGTTTCTATGTGGAATATAAACTATATTTATAAGCTAGTGATATACTATTGTTTCATGGAAAAATAACATTATAAATTACTTAATATGATAGGTAACTAACTATTTTGATGTGATCATGCCCGGATGGTATGTTTAAAACCATTTTTGGATTTTGTTTATTCTATGTGATAAACTAGAAAAATGGATTCATTTCACTTCATTTGATGGACTAAATGAATGTGTTTAATATTTATGTACTTAGCTTAATTTTATTTTCTAAATAGGTATATTTTTAAATAAATCTATTGTTTTTAAATATTATTATATTTTTTTTACCAAATCTCACATTCATGACCCTAAATAAGAAGTGGACATATTCCACTAAATTAATTAGCACCATTAATGCAAGATGAGGTGTAATTTGATCAAGTGGTGTGTATGAATATGAATGATCCTAGAGATCATTTATTATTAAAAATTTGGTCAAAGTAATGTTTGATAAACATATTCATTTCATATGTTGATATAGTTTTCATATTTATTTGATATCATATTAGAATGGATTTATTTATGGTACATATTATATATTAGATATCTTCAACACACAAGTTCTAGTCTATTACTCTAGATTCCCACACCATCAATATCTACCCATCAGTGAAGGGAGGGTCATTCCCTTATTTGGGATATAGTACATGGGATATATAGTTCATGTTTTGTGTACAAAAGTGCTCAGATGATGCTCTCACTCCTAGCTAGAGTACTATACTTGAGACTACACTTGAGATTACATTTTGATACTTGAATCATAGAGACTCTTGAGTTATGGAGACTCTGCTTAATGGAGCTTTATATCATGTTTTATCATTTGAGATATTATTATATATTGCTAAAAACTATATGATTTATATATTCTAATTTTATAGTAGTGGTTGTAATGTTGTATCAACTATGGTTGAATTTATACTATTTCATTTATGTTGGCATGCAGTATATATGGATATTCAGTATTGTTCATTATTTATATATTTGTTCATAATGATCCTTAGCTAATTTTATTAGATATAACCTATAAGGTTAACTAAATTAATGTAATTACTTAAAGCTCACTAGTTAGGGTTCTCATGGTGAAATCTATATGTTGAATATGTGTACTTATTTTTTTTTTAAATATTGAAATATTCTAGTAAAACCTAGTGGGGTTGTTACATTGTGGTATTAAATTTGAGGCTTAAAATATAAGACTTAATGTGTCTATTAATGAAAACTTATTCTCCTAATAAATATGAATAAAATGGTGTGTGATAAACTAGGAGGTAATATTTCTTTGAATATCAAACCCCTTATTGATCCAAACTAGTTTACCCCTGAATAAGCTACAAAGTTGGATTTAATCCGCACAAACATGCAAGAGACTAGGGACTAAATTATGGCCCTAGAACAAGAAGTGCACAGCTATGAATAAGAAAATGCTCAAGAGGAACTTGAAAAGTATCATGATAACTAGGAATATCTTCAAGAGTAGAGGCATGAGGTTGTGTCATGGGATACAAGAGCTTGAGTAGATGTAGAGTTATCACATGACATGAAAAAGGTGAATCCACCAAAGTTTGGTAGAAATATATTGGGAGATGGATCTGAAGCATGTCTAAAAAAAATGGAGAAGTATTTAGAGATTCAAAATTATTCTAAAGTCACAAAAGTATTATGGGGATCTTATCATCTTGTTGGTGAAGTAGAAACTTGGTGGAAAAATAAGAATCTCAAGATGAACATTAACTCAACCACCATTAATTGGGAATAGTTTTTAACACTATTTAGGTCATGATGGTTTCCACAAATATACTTTGACCAAAAGCTTAAAAATTTTAAGAATCTTAAGCAAGGGTATTTATTGGTGAATGAATTCTAAGAACAATTCACCAATCTTCTTAATTGTGTTCCATAGTATCAGGTAGATGAGAGGTTCAAAATTAGTAAATGCATCATGAGATTAAAACCCCAAATAGGCTATAAAGTAGATGTGTATGATCCATCTACCATGGATCAACTATTTGAGAAGATGGTCAAGCAAGAATAGAAACTAAAATCTCTTACCCAAGTTAGAGATAAGTTCAAAAATAAATTTGGAAGTTCTAATCCAACTTTCAAGATGAAAAACTAGAATCATAGGATCAAAGATTCCAAGGGTCAGTTCAAGAATCAAAATTCCAATTTCAACAGTGTTTTAGGGAACAAGAAACTTGGTAATGGTTTTAAGGGTAGCTTTAATGGAGTACAATAGAGTGAGAGGAAAAGATGAGTTGAAGGTTGCTTCATTTTTTGAGGTGACTATTTTTCTCAAGAATGTCCTCAAGACAAATCAAATAATAAGGGTTCAACTTCTCAGCAAGGTACATTTTAGTATTGGATTCATGTAGCTATTAACAATCAAAATGAAGAGTATCAAGCTTTGCCCATAGAACTATAAAATATTTTGTTTGATCATCTAGTTTCTATTGTAATTGATATACAAGCTACAACAAAATTTCATTACTTTAGGATGCTTAGTAATTTATCTATAAATAATGGAGTTATGGCAAATGTATGGTTGATACAATATAAGAATGAGTCAAAGGTCAAAGTTGATAAGTGTTTAGTCAAAGCATATATTAGATTGTCTGAGTTTACTATAGTAGTAAATCTTTATGTAGCACCATTAGGATCATATGATGTGATCCTAGGATTCAATTTATTGTGAATCATAAATCTAAGGTTGACTATTTTATGAAGAAGGTTAAGTGTCAACATGATTTTAGAAATCAGACACATCTTTAGGGAAAAAGAAGGGAGTTGAAGCTAATGTAGATGTATGCAATTAAACTCAAGAAATATCAAAATAAGGGATGTCAATAATTTATCATTAAGATAAATGAGATGGAATAATTTAAATAACTATCTATCAAAGATTATCCTTTTCTAATAACTTATATGACATGTTTCTAAGAGAATTACCAGGATTACCACCTCAACATGGGCTTGATTTATTGATTGATATCATAATTGGATATAAATCATAATCTAAGGCATCATATAGAATGATAACCACTAAATTAGTTGATTTAAAATCATAACTTCAAGATTTTTTATTGAAATGTCTGATTCAATTGAGTGTGTCACCATGGGGTGCTCCAATTGTCTTCCTCAAGAAGATGGATAACACTTTTTGCTTGTGTATAGACTACCATATGTTGAATAAAGAAATGATCAAGAACATATATTTATTGCCATGCATTAATGATATTTCTATTAAATGTAAGGAGATACAATATTTTTTAAGATTGATCTTAGAGTAGGGTATGACCAATTGAGGATCCATGAAGAGGATTTTTTGAAAAAAAACATTTAAGACTCAATATGGGCATTATGAATTCACAATGTTACCTTTTGTATTAACAAATACTCTAGAAACATTTATGAATCTTATAAATAGTGTGTTTAGAGATTACCTAGATATTTTTGGGTTGGTATTTCTTGATGACATCCATATTTATTTAACGTATGAAAAAGAACACCTACAACATTTGGAATTGGTTTTGAAATGTTTATAGAATAATAGATTGTATGGTAAGTTGTCTACATGTTCATTTTTTCAAAATAAAGTGCAGTATTCAAGATACATTATCTCTATGGATGGTATTTTAATAGATCCATCAAAGATAAAAACCATTATAGAGTGGTTGGCACCAAAGAATGTGAATGAGGTATGAAGTTTCATGAGATTAGCAGGCTATTATAGGATATTTGTTCTAAATTTTTATAAGATAGCAAATTTAATTACCTCTCTTCAGTGAAATAATCAAAGTTTCATATAGTTAAATAAGAGTGAGGTAGATTTTAAAAAACTAAAATGGAGGCTTACATCAACACTAGTGGTAAGAGTTACCAATCCTAATGGTCAATTCTTAGTGATCATTGATGCATCTAGGGATGGAATTAGAGGAGTTATTATATATTATGGTTTATTACTAGCCTATGAGTCTAATAAATTAAAGCCATATGAAGTGAATTATGCCCCCCATGACCTATAAATTGCATCAATTATGCATACTTTGTAATTTTAGAGGCATCATCTATTGGGAAAACTCTTTGAACTCAAGACTAATAATTTGGGACTCAAGTACATCTTCACCCAACCAAATCTAAATGTTCATTAAAGATGATGGTTAGAGTTCTTGTCTAATTATGATTTTGATTTTAACTATATCAAATGTAAGGGGAATAGAGTAGCTAATAATCTAAGCCATAAGAGGTACATAGTAGTCATGTCTACTATCAAGAGTACTTTTAGTGATCAAGTGATCAAATTCTCACCAAGAGATGAATTATATGATTAGGTTAGAAAATAATTATATGAGATACTTAGAATCCTAAGTATAAGTGTTTTAGGATAGAGAATGATAGTCTCCTATAGTACAATGGTAGGATGTATGTATCTGATAAGGAAAATTAGGGGAGCAAAGTGATAAAGTAACTACATAATGCCCCATATTCAAGACATCCAAGAGTAATTAAGATCATAGTTGAGCTTAGACCACTCTATTTCTAGAAAGGAATCAAGAGAGATGCAATAAATTTTGTGTCTTGTTGTCTATAATGTCAATGTGTGAAAGTTGAACATATGTATCTAGATGGGTTTTTGTATCCACATAACATACTAGAATGGAAGTGGAATGTGACTAATATGGACTATGTCCAAGTTTTGTCATTATCTCATAACATGTATGACATGATCTTAGTATTATTTGACAAAATAACCAAGGTATCTCAATTTATACTAGGAAACTTGACTGATGATGCACCTACACTTATGAAGATATTCATAAAGGAAGTGTATCAGTTGCATGCTTTTCTAGATAAGATCATTTATTGATTATCATCTGAAGATGACTTATAGATTTTGGTTGGATTTGAATTCAAATCTAGGTACTCAATTGAATTTTAACACTACTTATCACCTACAAATTAATGGAAAAATAGAGTGAGTTAATCAAATTTTAGAATATCTTCTTCATATGTATTGCATGGATTAGAAATATAAGTGGGAGGAGTATCTTCCATTGTTGATTTCACTTTTAAAAACTCATACCAATTAGCATTGAACATGGATCCATTTGAGGCATTGTATGGAAGGAGGTGTAGAACACTAATTAACTAGGATATGTTAGAAGATAGGGTTGTCTTTATACCTGAGATTCTTTCATAGATGGAAGAGAAAGTCAAGACAATCAAGTAGAGGTTGGCCAAGGCCAATGATAGACATAAAATTTATGCTGATCTAAAGAGAATAACTAGGCAATTTTTTATTGGTGATAAAGTGTTTTTGTGGGTTAAGCCTTAGAAAAGCTTGATTAAATTCAAGAATTCAATGAAACTTCCATCAAGATATTTGGGACCCTTCAATGTTTTGGAAATATTTAACCATGTAGTGTATAGGCTTTATTTACCACCAGCTCTAGGTCTTTTGTATAATGTCTTCCATGTGTCTTATCTTAAAAATTATATCATTGATCCTTCACATGTGTTGGATTGGAATGCTTTATAGGTTCTGGACTCTAAGGTGGTCATGGTAGAACTAATCATATTAATTGACACTCATAAAATATATTTACATAATAGATAAGTGTCATAGTGAAAGGTCTTATAGACTAATATTCTAAGGATAGGGCCATTTAGGAGGACTATGATGTGTTTTACATGTTATTTCCTCATTTTTTACTTGATTTGTTACTGCATATTATATTATTTTTTTTAGAATAATGTTTTTAATTCATAAATTATGTTTAAATAAATGTCATCGGAGTGATGACTAACTTTAGAGGGGAAGGATGTCACATCCTAATTTCTCTCTAAGCTGAATAACCTCTTTGATCCATGGATTATTATGGTTGATTAGTTAATTAACTAATATTTGATTAATATTAATAACATATGTTGATTATGGGATATTTTATGTTGTCTAATTTATATGATTATTTTGTTATGAGTTAGCATCACTTTTATATTATGTACATTATGATCATGTTTATACAACATTATTATATGGATATAATGATGTTTTAGGCTAACTACCTTCATTATTATGAGGTGAATGTAGTACATATTCTTCCCTCAAAGTATGATCCAAGGAGAGAATCATCAACAGGGTGTTCATATGGAGATGTTGGGGGTCAATAGAGAATGAAATCAGAAACCCTTACACACACCACTTAAAATATCATGTTTTGTAATCAATTTTTTGATATAGATAGTGTAACATGTTTTGTGAACTTTTCTTTTAGGTGATTTTTAATATTATTTCTAGTATAATCTTGATTTTTGATAATGATCATGTTATTTCATTGAGTGATTTCATTAGTTTAGTGATAATGTTATATAATGCAACTATTTGACATAGTTATTTGGATAAATGAGTGAATTTTTTTATGTTTACTTATCTCACTACTTTATTATTTATGGTTGTATAGTAAAACATTATGATGTTGTGATGGATTCCATAATAGTTATTTAATATATAAGGTTTAAATAATAATAATAATAATAATAATAATAATAATAATAATTGTTATTATTATTATTATTATTATTATTATTATTATAATATATGCTAAATCTATATGTCAAAAGATATAAATAACATTGTTTTTAAATACCTTTGTATTCAATTAATTATTGACCTAAGGTTTGATTTTAAATACATATGAAAACATTATTTTTAATTTTTAAATGATTTAATAAGTCATTATATTTTCCATATATGATAGGGGATACTATAGTCATGTGGAACTATAATCTAGTAATACCTAAGAGTATTGTCATGCAATATAATCAATATTCTATTATATTTTGTTGAGGGTAATTGCATGGGAATAATTTGGTCATCAACTAAGTTGGTATACTTTGCATGGATTAAAATTTTTAGACTAAATGAATAAGGTTTAGTTGGTGATGATTTTTTGTAAAATCATTGTCATGCAGATTTTATAAACATTATAAAATGATTTTTTTAGAAATCAATAGAAGCCTTGATATGATTAGGGTTACTAATCATCCATTGAATTCAATTAAAAATATCTTTGGAGGAAATATGGAGGTTATGATTTTTCATTATGATAGATTGTGTAAATTTGTTGAGCAATTTTTTCATGCATTTATATAGTTATTTGAAGTGGCCATTAATTATGGAGAGTAAGAAAATGAAAAATAATAAAAAGAAGAGAAAGAGGGTTGTGGTTAGGGACACAATACATGCCATAGAGGAGACATTTTTAGAATGTGAACAAGGTGAAAATTTGAAGGAAAAATCAAGGACTTCATATGACTTCTTTGGCATTCACAAGTAGGTTTTGTATTTCAATTCACATGTGAAATAGTGAAAGGGTTTTCAAATTAATATTAGGCTATTGGTTTTTTTTATATTTGAATCTAGAGATGAATGGGTGGTATGTGGAGCCATATGGAAGGCTCAACCTCTATAGAAGCCCACATTCAACTCAAGATAACTTAAGGTTTTGGGTAAAGCCATAGAATTTAGATGTTTATTAAGATTTTATAAAAAATTGTCTTAAACTCTCTATCAGTTTAAAAAAATATGTTCATAAATAAGTAATAATTATTGATGGGTATATACATGTGCCTCAAGCTAGACTATTTTGAACCAGTTGTATATATTCATTTTAGGTGTTTGTTTTATGAATTGAAACTTTAGATAATGTTTGGGTTTGATTGTTTATTCAACTATTTGGACTTTAGGTATGAAATGAGAAATTCATTGTATAAAATACGTCTATACATACATACATACATACATACATACATACATACATACATACATACATACATATATATATATATATATATATATATATATATATATATATATATATATATATATATATATATATATACTTGAACTCAATTTGAAGGGTTTATGGGATGACTAAGTACATATACATTTATATATCCTAATAATTTCTCAATACAAGTTTGTATAAAAATGAATATGTACACAATGAAGATACAAGGTTATACATATAAATGTATATTTACTTAGTCATCCCATAAACCCTTCAAATTGAGTTCAAGTATATATATATATATATATATATATCTGTGTGTGTGTGTGTGTGTGTATGTGTGTGTGTGTGTGTGTGTGTGTGTGTGTGTGTGTGTGTGTATATGTATATATATATGTATATATATATATATATATATATGTATATATATATATATGTATATATATATGTATATATATGTATATATATATATAAATATATGTATATATATATATATACACATATATATATATACATATATATATATATATATATACATATATATATATACATACATACATATATATATATATATATATATATATGTATGTGTGTGTGTGTGTGTGTGTGTGTGTGTGGATACTTGAACTCAATTTGAAGGGTTTATGGGATGAATAAGTACATATACATTTATATGTATAACCTTGTATCTTGACTGTGTAGATATTCATTTTTATACAAACCTATATTGAGAAATTATTAGGCTATTATATAGGACAGTTTGTATTACATATTAAACTTGCCTATATAGGAAAATTTGGGATTAAGATTTTGTTTGGATTATGTTGATTTTAGTAAAAACACACATAGGTTCAAAAATATAGTTTATACTACTAATTATGTAGTGAAAATTTAGTATCATACATACTAGTTCATTACAACTTTGTGAATCAGTTGGGTTAGTCATTTTATAGAACTTGGGTATAGGTAGGAGAATGATTGTATGTGGACTTTGTTACCATTTTATGCAAAAATCCTACCTAGAATTGTTATTGATTTCATAAGTTCTAATATGTTTATTATGTCTTATTACTACACCTATAAGAGAGATGATTGTGTATTTTAAAATTATCTTTTAGAAAAAGAAAATATTAAATACAAAAAATGGGGATTGGGTATGAGGCATTATAAAATAAAGGCATAAAAGCTATATAAATTGTTTCATGTGATTATAATGGATGACCCATATGGGGTCTAATAGACTATGTTTTTGGATTAATCATATGCATTTTGTTTATATGAAAATCTCAAAATGATTGAATTAGGAATGTTTTGTTTAATTGAACATAACATATGGTTGGTTGTATGTTATATTTGGATTTTTTGAAAGTCTATATGTTTGATTTAAATAGGTATAAATGTGGGGAAATTATATAGTTCTTAAAAAGGGGCTATGAGGATTTTTTTTGGAGTAGATATATACTTTACAGTATATAAAATACTCTAAGTCATGGATAGCAAATGCCTACTTATAATATACCATATACGATAAATAATTGTATTGTATTAAAAATTATTTGGGGAGTTTAATATGTATATGGTATAAATACATGATTTTGGATTGTGTAACATATCAGATTAGATTATACCATTTTAATATATATGCATATTATACTCAATTGTATTATGCTTGAAACATTATTACCAATTAGTGTGTAATTGATTTCTTGAGATATATTTTAATATTATAGATATAAACATTAAAATAAAGTATTTAAGAGATTCAATATAAGCAATTATGATGTTTTGGGATGGCTTTGTTTATATGTGAAATATAAACTATATTTATAAGCTAGTGATACACTATTGTTTCATGGAGAAATAACATTATAAGTTACTTAGTATGATAGGTAATTGACAGTTTTAAAGAGATCATACCTAGATGTTATGTTTAAGACTATTTGTGGATTCTATTTATTATATGTGATAAACTAGAAAAATGGATACATTTCACTTCATTTGATGAACTAAATGAATGTGTGCAATATTTATGTACTTAATTTGATTTACTAAAGAGGAATATTTTTGAATGAATTTATTAGTTTTAAATATTATTATATGTTTTCATTCATGACCCTAATTAATTAATGAATGGATTCCAATGGCTTAATTAGCACCATCAATGCAAGACAAGGTGTAATCCAATCAAGTGGTTTGTATGAATTTGACCGATCCTAGAGATAATTTATTATTGAAACTTTGGCCAAAGTAATGTTTGATAAATATTGGTGTTTAATATGTTGATATAGTTTTCATATTTGTGTGATATCATATTGGAATGGATTTATTTATGGTGCACATTATGTATTAGATATCTTAAACACATAGGATCTGATTTGTTATTCTAGATTCTTGCACCATCATTATTTACCTATATGTGAAGGGAGGTACATCTCTTTATTTTGGAGATAGTGTGGTGGATCTATGGTCCATGGTTGGTCTGAAAATAACTCGGATGATGCTCTCCCTCCCAATTGGAGTACTATAATTGAGACTACACTTGAGATTAAATATTGATACTTGAGTCATGGAGACTCTATTTAGAGGAGGGTTGTTTCATGTTTTATCATTTGAGATATCATTATGTATTTTTGAAAAATATATCATTTATACATTTTAATTCTACATTAGTGGTTGTAATTTTGTATCAGTTGTGGTTGAATTTATACTATTTCATTTATGTTAAGATGTAATATTTATGGTTATTTAGTATTGTTTGTGATTTATATAACTGTTTATAGTGATCCTTATTTAAGTGGATTAGATATATTCTATAAGGTTAAATAAATTAATAAAGTTAGTTAAATTTCACTAGGTAAGTTTCTCATGGTGAAATTTATATGTTGAAGATGTGTGTTTAATTTTAAAATAAAATATTGCAATATTCTAGTAAAACCTAGTGGTGTTGTTACATATCAATCTTCTCCTAAACCCTAAGTTTGTTATATTTGGTTCAAAATTTATCTAAGATATGCCAAAAATAATAAATTTGTATATAAAATTTTCATTGTAACTAAGTGATTATGAAAATGTAAAAATTTACCTTTTTAAATGTTTTTGTATTTTTTAAAGTGTTAGGGGATAGCAAATGAAACTATCAGCACAGGGCAAAACCATTAGTGTGGGGTAAAATTTTTATCTATAAATAATATTGGTTATAATTTTACACCTATATTTACACAACTGATGTGAATTTTGTGCAACCATAATGATAATTATGTAACCATCGATCTATAAAGTTAGTCGTTGTGAAACTATTATAACAATTATAAATTATCATGTATGTATAACATTAATTTCAACATATCAAGGTTGTAATTGGATTTTGGAAGGATTAAACTAATAAAAACTTATTTTGGTGGATGAAAATATTTATGTGAGGTGGATTCAAGTATGAAATAAAAAATGGTTTCCATGTGTTATATATTTATTAACCACATATTATATTGTCTTATTAGATTGAGCTAGGATATTTCTTGGTGGGGTTGGCTGCCCTAGAAATTATATTGTTTTTGTGACCTTTTACCTATGAGGATGTAGACTAAAACACATTTTATTATCCACATGTTCTAGGTGAGTGTATGATCATCCTTGAGGATTTTTATAAAATTGAAGGAATTATCATGTTAGGGTATACTTTGACACTAAGAGAGGCTATAGACATGGAAAAAGCTCATAGATTGGTTGCATATTTTGGTAATGGGAAAGTGACTAATGCAGGTGAAAATAAGGGGTGATGCTAGTTGGAATTAAGAGGACATAGATCCCCATAATTCATAATGGCATCACTGGAGTGTTAGTTTCATGCTTGGTTAGAGACAAGGGCAAACATATTTCTCTATTGTTAATAGCTTGCCATTTCTTATATTGAGGAGCATGGGTGATGATACAGTTGGGCATAGGATGTTTTATCCATTAGATGTAGAGAGTTGTATATAATATATAAATTAAGTTCACTCTCTCTAAGACACCTTACACTAGTGATGAGTTTGTTTTATGAGTGAATGAATACCTATTAGAGAGGAATCAATATTAGAGATGTAAGGGTTACTATGGTAGGTAGATTGACATTTATAGATCCTTTTAGAGATGTTTCGATATCTATGGGCACCCTAACTATAACAAACATGATTTCTTAACTGATGTAGATCCCTGATGCCTACACTTACCTCATTCATTACTTGACTCTGATATCTAAATTTAATTCATGTATTCAACTTTGAATTACTTGTTTCATGTAGGTAAATTGCTTGTCTTTGGCACTCATGATAAATTTTTGCCTTCACTAGGCTCATATATATCCTTCTTGGTTAGTCCTTCTTCACTCACTCTAAGACACATCACCTTTGATCCACATTTTCACTCTCTTATTCTAGTACCAATACCATCCCCTTCATATACAACTTTCATAACCTCATACTCTTTTCTTGGTTCAACATTGTCTCTCTTTGATATAGGTTATAGGTCTAAAATATCAATACATTATTTAATGGTTATTTACTTAACAACGAGGCTCATATGTCTCTTTATCTACTTATTACAAATCCCATACATATCCAAACATAATACTCAATATCAAGGTTAGAACTCTCCACCCAAATACTCTTTCTTTGTATAAGTCCTAATTCTTGTAGCCCTCTTTAGGATGAATATATTATTTTAATGATCCATAGGGTTTCATGATAACATAATACTAGTTTTGAACACCCATTATCCTCTTTTAGCTTTTTCTAAAATTTTAGGACCCAAATCTTAGTGTAAACCTACTATATTAACACACCTCATTACTAATTAAGTATATTTAGGTGTAATCCAATGTAACAGTCCTATAAACCATATTGTACAATTAATAAAAAACTTCTAACTCTAAAATGTTTTATTTAATTTCAAATCATGTCATATTACAAATTTTCAAGAATTTTTAAGGGTAGAAACTCAAGTTACGCAATTTTTTATTTTGAAACCCTAGGCTTTGTTATGACAAGTTTGTATAAGGATGAGAGCCTAAAAAAAGGGATATTTTGAGTTTTAAGCACTTTTAAAAACTTATAATACATTTTTTAGGTATACTCTAACATTTTTAACCTTATACAATAGTTATTAGTTCATGAAAAAGCATAAAATGTTCCCAATAAGTAACTTTTTAATGTTTTGAGTGTAGAATATAACTGTGTGTGAAGGTCTCATTGAAATATTACACTTATAAATGGAATTTTAATATAAAAATGTTTATGATTAATATTTATGTTCTTACCCACCTATATTAAACCACTAAAATATACCTTTTTCTTTGATCAACCATAATAAGGCTCCAACATACACAGTTTTATAATTTTGTGTTGCTCTTCTATGACTGTGTGACTATTTCATATGAATCTTAAACTTATAATGGATATTTGACCCTAAAATTATTCAACCTTGAAAATAATAGACTCTTCAAAAATTATTTTATTCAAAAAAATCCAAATATCATTCAACAACCATCATAAATTCATTACTTACAAGATAGTCTTGACTATGTATTGGCAGGATTGTCTCTCCTTCAAGTGCATTATGTATAACCACTTATAGACTAAGAATGGAGGAAAACCAAAAAATATATAAATATGAAATTATGTTTTTATTATACTTAATTTCAAATAATACTTATATAATTCATTAAAATATAACACAAGTTCATTCTTCATTCATTCATTTCTTGACAAAATAATTACACTCTCATGGTACCTATAGCAAAATAAAGTGCCTTATTTAGGTTATTGGTATGTTTTTGATATTAATTTTACTATAATTTGGACTTACATGCATTTAATTCTTATTATTTTTCCAAACTTGCAACAAACTCCATCTTTTTGCCAACCCCACATAGGGTGTTAGTTACAGAACCAAATTTATTGGCTTAAATTTCTCTTTGATATGTTATTTACATTAAGGCACCAAAAAACACACATATATGACCAATTAAAACCCATATAAATATTTAATAACCTTTACATTTCACAAAATTATCAAAACACCACTCAAGAGCCCATTTTCAAATTCCCTTTTTGGTGAGAAAACTCTAAATGAGCTCTCACGCATAACCTAAAGACTTATAATGAATCAAAATAATTTTTTAGGACCCTAAAATACCTATAACACCTAAATAAAACTAAAAATTACTATCATGACACTCTTACACACACTAACCATCTAAGCTTCCTTGTGATGCTATGTATCAAGCTCTCTAAGTAGGAAAATTTGAGATCTTACTCAAATATACTTTGTCTAACTTATTTATTGATTTCTAGGTATTAATCCTCTGATTTTTTGGTCTCCTATTAATTTTTCTCCTCTTATATTTATCATTTATTCTCATTTGGTTCTTTTTTCTTTATCTTTTTGCCTTATCTTGTCTCTTTACCAACTAACCCTCTATCTCTATGAAATATATGACCTGCTACAACTCTTTATTCTCTCCATGTTATATCTCTTCCATCTCATATTTATTTTCATCATAATATTCTTCCAATGGTTGGTTCTCATTATTCATTCTTACTCATACTCCATAGCTTCCTTATTTGTTGGTCATGTTTGGTTCATGCACTCCTTTTTGGTCTTGCTTCTCAATAATGTGTTGTCCTTGGTATTCATGATCTAATGGATTATCATGAATCAATTATTGATATATACTTATAAAACTCTCTTTTATACCTTATTTTTTTGCCTCTTCATGAGACTCCACGTTCTCATGGTGAGTCTTCTCATAGCCTCTTAAATTGTCTTGCAATGATAACTCCTTCACTAAAATATGAAAATCATAACACCACATTTATTGGAATATTTTCATCTTGATATCATAATTAATACCTCTAAATAACTCAAGTAAAACATTTATAATTAAATAAATTAGCTTCTTACCTTGCTCTATATTCATTGGCTTATTCTCTTGCTTACTTGTTTGTAACTCTCCTTTTATTGTCATACTATTTGGGCTAGTCCTTGGGCTAAGGATGCCATATCTTTTCTCTCTAAATGATATCATACTCTTATTACTTATTTTAATCAATTTTTTACTGATCTTGTCATCCTCTAAACATGTATTCTTCATCCTATCATCTCTTTTATGAGTAACATAGTTATCTTCTTCTTTCCTTGGCTCTATGATTAGCTCTTGTACCTCCTTTATTATATTTTTCATGTGATCATGGAGTGACTCTTTATATTTCATATCCATACCTAAACCATCATGTTTAGTATCCATAAAATGGAATTCATGATATTTTCTAGTCTCTTCAAGGGCCTCATGGTCTTTTTCATTCTCTCTTTCTCTTACTTTCTTCTTCTAAGCCTCTCTAGGATTCTCTCTCATATTCTTGAGTCCATTATCCTTTCCTCTTAACTTATTTCATTTATTATTGCATAATTATGTTCCCATACTATTTTTTTATAAATTCACATGACTCTATACTTATCTTAGCTTGAATTGCAACTTGATTTGGTTTACCTTTTACCAATGCTTGTCTATCTTCTTATCTATAATTCATTACTTATTTCTAATTTTATGACCTTATATGACCTATAAGTTAATTTTATTGATTTTTTATCATGGGCACCATGCTCCTTGACTTTAAAATTTTCTTTTCTTCATTTTAAAATTATACCTTTAGCTCATTTATGATGGCTCTTCCTTCTCGTCACTTTGACTTAGGAACTCTAGTAGATCATCTTAAACCTCTTATATCAATTTTATCAACATCAACTCCTCTTATTCATTGTAATATTTCATAACTTGTACCATAACTTTTATTTGAGATCCATTTCCATCTTTTGTCAAGCTATACACTCCATCATTCTACAAATTATCTTGTATACGCTAATACTCCATGATGTAGGTTACCTTATCCATCACTATTTTTCTTTCTTAAGACTTTATAGTCTCATTCCAAATGCTAATCTTCTCAAATATTATTCTATGATATATTTAGTCCTTTAATTTATCATTTATAACATGCTCTAAATATACCAATTCTACCTATAATTCATCCTAGCTCTCATAGACAAATTATTGGTCTTATTGTTAATCTAGTAACTCTTTATCATCTATAATCTCTTGTTCAAACTTTTTGATTACTACATGTAATAAAAATTCAAAATTATGATTTTCATATCTCTTGATTCAATTTTGCTTCTTTCATGACTTTTATGAGACATCTTTTATTTGATCCAATCTGATCCTTATCATGAGATGCCCATGAGATTAGGAATTCCTTGAAAAGGGGAAGGTGGGGATACCTATGGACTTGTATCCTCTATTTTAAGACTAATTTGGGATCAACCAAGGGCAAAATTATGGTAATAGACTTCACAAATGGAGTTTGTGTGAATAATCTATAAGATATGCTCTATCACCACAAAAATTTCAACCCAATGTACTTCATATAGGTTAAATATGGTCAAGAATATTTGAGTGTTGGGATTATTCTTTATAAACACAAGGTGAAAGGGTAATTCAATTCCATTAAAAAAACACAAAAGAAATGGAAGGGTAAGGCAAAAAAGGAAAGCCTATAGGTCTAAAAAGAGATCAATGAAATGGTCATTGAACCAAGTGACTCTGCCATAGTTATACCACTAGAGATATAGTTTCATAAAAGATCTACCTCTAAGAACATACTATGGGATGATTCTGAGGGAACTAGGAATATGACTTCAATGTGGGATCTCACTTATGATAAGTACTAAGAGTTTATTTTCAAAAACACATGAATTCCATATGAGAATTTGTGACATGTCACACAAATTATCATCACTACAAAAAGGGAAATAAAATAACTCACACATAGATTATAATAGCTAAGCACAACATAACCATGACATTCATAAAGTAAAAAAGTGTTTATCTAATTAACCTAGCCCTGATGATCATTAAAACATGAAGATGAAATATAATTAAAATATGGATGAGACCCTCTTGTAGAACCATAATTAAAAGAGTAAAATTTTTCTATAATAATCAATTTGGACTGATTTTATAGTCTAGAGTGATGAAGGAGATGAGGTGAAATCCTGGTAGTTATCTGAAAACACTTTTGATCAATTTTGGTTGACCCTATCATAAAATATGACTCTTCTTTAAATATATAAGGATTGGGCTTCACCTTTAAAAATATTTATAATCCCATCTTAGGCCATGATGGCCACTCATTACAGTTATAAACATATTTAAAAATTTAAACCAAAATAATCCCTACAAACCTGCATAAGACCTATAGAGAAATATTAGTTGACATGAGGAGGTGGATGAGAGGGACTATCTCTTTAATAATTTAATTGGGCACTCCTATCTTATAATTTAGCTACCATGAGGTTGAAATCCTTGGCCATATTGGTTAAGTTCATTGGGGGCTCCCTGAAGATCACCTCAGCCTAAAATGCCAATCTCCACGAGATTTGTAAAGTTGATTTCATAGATGCTTAGACTCTAGAGAATTGATTGATTATCATCATGTATTTAGTTGAAAGTTTTAGAACCACTTAGTCCCCTTCATGGTTTTCCTTGGCCACTTTATCTCTCATAACTTGGTCTAATTGACCCAGGTAGAATTTGAACTCCCTTTTATCAAGTAAAGTGCCATTTAGATGGAATAAAATGGAGATATTGACCTCTTTTAAGTATGTCAATATCTACTTCTCTCCCTCTTTAAAGTTTCATATTGTAGTGTGGACCAATTCTAACCATTCCTATATTGCATCTCTCATTTTCCTAGCATATGTTTGGTATAACCCAAAGTCTAAGTTTGGCATCAGTTTAAATTTTGGGAACATTTCCTTATTGATTTCCACCTATATCTTTTGAAAATTCCCTTTGATTTATATGATCCTCTCCATGTAGGTTTTATTATATTATATAATTACATTAGTCTCAGCCTAAGTCTTCTCTACTTTCCCAAGGATTTAGAAAAGTAGTAGAAGTGCATCCTTGACTTGCCTGATTAGTATGACTAGGAACATGATTTTAACATGGGCTTAAAAATTTTAGACTTGGATCTACATGTCTTCGAGGAGATTCTAAGACATTTCATGGGTAGCTCAAAGGATTTATAGTGGGTCTTCAACCATATTTTCCTCTCTAATGAGAGTCTTTATCTTGGTGAGGGAAAATAGATCATGATGGGTATGTCATATCATTGGATTTCCCTCCTAAACAAATCTCTATGTGAGTGTCATTTTAATACTCCAAAAGTCCACTATATGTCTAGGTCACCCTAGACATCCATCTATGGTGACTATGACCTTGATACCACCCCTTGGGTTATCATGGGTATAGGATGTGTGGATGAAATGGTGTTAAGGGGTAGAGGATGAGGTGGAGGGGAGATGGAGGAAGTGGAAGGAGTGAAAGAGGAAAAGAGTGGAGGTGAAGGGGTATGGGAGTGAAATGAGGGAGAAAAAAAGGGGAGTCCTATGAGAACATTTGTGTATACCATTATTCTTGAGTAAGGTTCACCTGGGGCATAATTACCCCTGAGAATGGGTCATATAAGAATAAGGAAGAGATGGGATGGTTGAAGGATAGGCCAGTGGGGCCTTAGGTAAGGGAGAGAGGGGGTCATAGAGCTAATTACTAAGTTTTTATTATTTAGGCTAAAGGATCCATTAAGACCTATGAAGGAGGTGAAGTTTGAATAAAAGGCCTTTGGGCTAGATCTGGAGCATGGGTCACCTTCTATTTCTTCTTCAACCTCTTTCCTAAGTCAACTCTGAGCTCTACAATGGATGGTCTAGTCAGGATGATAGGGTCTATAGGGGATGATGGTGGAGGATTTGGAGCTATGGAGGGGAGCATTGAGTTGACTAAAGTGGGGACCTAAAGGTGCCTTTAGGCTAGATCTGGGTCACCTTCTATTTCTTCTTCAACCTCTTTTTTAGGTCAACTCTAAGTTATACAATGGATGGTTTGGTCATGATGATAGGGTCCACAGGGGATTATGGTGGAGAACTTAGAGATATGAAGGGGAGAATTTGGTTGACTAAAGTGGGGACCTAAAGGTTCCTTTATAGAATTGGTATGCTCTTAAAGGATATAGTCATGCCTGGTGTTAAATACATGCCAAAGGGAGGCACCAAGAGAAGTCTAGGCTATGAGACAAAAGAGAAAAATAGAATGAAGAAGCAAGGACACTCAAAAGGACCAACGTAAAAGGTGCTTTGGAAAAATATGGAGGGGAAGTAATGGGAAATAGAAGGATTAGAGTGAAACTAGTGAGCACCCAAATTGGGAGTTGGAACATAGTAGGAGTAAGGGGTGGAATTTAAATAGGAGGAGATGGAATGAGAAGGGGAACCTAGATGAGTGCCTACTAGGTACCTTGTTTTGGGATTACTCTCAAGCTAATAACCACATCAAATCTCAAGGGTTATGGTGTTAATGGATAAGTATATTGTGATTAGACTACTTGAAATATTATAGTCTAAGTTTAGCTTTAGCATGGCTTGGTTATTAGCACTACCATATAAGGTGGAGGTGGAGTGTAAGGAGAAACTAGAGGAGGTAGAGTTAGAGATGGAGCATGGGGATCAAGAACTACTAGTAGAATCAAAGATAGATATTGATGATGAGAATATGGAGAGATGCCTTGTAGGATCCTTCAGGAGATGACAAGACCTATTAGAGTTAAGTCTTACATAGAGTGAGCACAAGTAGGAGGATTTATGAAGGGCTCTACTTAAGCCTTCTTTCTCTTCTTTTTCTTGGATGTTATCTAAGATAACACCTCCATGTCATTAGTGGCATTAAAATAAATCTTAACATCATATTTGACTTGATGGTCATAGTTGATGTTGAGCCAAGCTAAGTATTTGATAAATGGGATTAAATCACCCCTTTTGGGTCCCATTGTTGAACCTTACACTTTTCTAGGGTGAAGGAGTATCACTCAACTACCATCTTATATATCAATGGGAAGTTCTTGTAGAAGTGGTGTCATATGGAAATAGGGAGTGATGAGCACACCCTATATTGAATCTATATTGAATCTATATACAAAACCCAAAGATACCATCCACCATTTGATAGGTAATCTCTTGTTCTACTAGGTAGTCAAGGACATAATATGGTAGGTAGATGACGTATTTAATAAATCCCATGATATAGATCATTGTATCATCCTTATACATCTAGTAATCCTTGATGGCTATGATAGAGTCCTAGATTTACTTTTAGATCTAATGCACTAGAGCTTTATTGAATTATTAGTAAACCATTGGGTAGAAGTGATCATAGACATCTTAGATGTGCTATTGAAATTGGTTGTTGTATAAATTATAAAAGACCACATGAATGGTTGGGCCACTAGGAATCCATATAAGAAATGCTTAAGGATTTAATGAGAGTATCCTACATATTACATCTAGCAAGTATATCATCATGTATAAATCACCTCTAGTTCAAGCATCTACAATGGCATGGACCAACTTGAATTTGATCAAGCATCTTATGTTTAGGATGTCTGAGTGTGTTAAGATCATATGTAGGAGGGGAACCCAAAACTCGTTAACATGTTGGAAATATAATTCCTTTAATATATAATTCATTAGTATCATGCCTACTCATACCTCCTCTTAAAAGGTGTGAACTTTTTAAGCATTTATTTTCTCTTTATTAACCCACTTGAAGTTAGGGTTCTCATCCCAATTATAGAAGATGTCATAGACCTGGTAGGTCCTCATCTAGACTAAGACTATTGATACATTTTAGGATAAAGAGAAGTTCAAGAGGGATTAGTATGCCTTGAATTCATTCCCAAATATATCAACAATCTGATACTGAGATGTGGGTAAGCATACCCACTCATTGGTAGTGTCCTACACATAAATGGCCTTGTGAAGGATGTCACCCAATAGGTTACCATAGGGAAATTCCTCTAATTTGGTTATGGCTCTATGGAATCTCCACTTCTTATAAGACCTAAGAGTGTCCTCATACTCATCCTATTGATCATATACATTAGCATAATCCTTAGGGATCTACTCAATTTCCATAAATATATGATTGTAGTGCCTATACTTAATTAGGCTAGTGAGGAAGGTGGTATCCCAGTACTTAGGCTTAACCTTTTAGTTTAAGGATGTAATAGCCATTAGATTAAGACAAAGGGGAAATTTAGATAGCTTTGAGAGTATAAAGCATGGGATATAGGGGATTTATGTAATTTTGGAAGCAAGGAGTTAGTAATTTTTTTAACTTAGCAGTGGTAACTGTTAATGAGATTCTTTTTGGATTTATAATCACATTCATGCATCCCCCTATATTAATGATTTTTGGTGCCTCACTTGATATGAATTTAAATTTGAGTTGGTGGCTAGATTTTCTCCCTTTATTTCTAAATCTAGAATTGTATTCAGAGCCCATGATCCTTCATCACTAGTTGTATATAGTAATGGTGATGAAATTTTTGTAAAACTATATAATTAGGTTCATCTTCCTATTCTTTTAATGCCCAGTGCATGGTAGGCATGTTGTCACATCTTTTAGAGACTTCTAAACTAAATTTTGCCTTTTACACATGTCATATTCTAATTGGTCTTCCCACTAATGGTTGGTACCTATGCATGGCTCCATAGCCCACATCAATCCCTTAGGTTGGGTGATGTGTCACTTAGGGACTCCTGACATGCTCTGATAGGATTTCAAGTCTCATTTTCACTTTATTCTAATATTATTATGGTCTTAAGTGGTAATGAGTTCATCCACATATTATTAGACATGGTGCCTTCCCATTCGATCGATCTATCCTAGGATGTAACATCTCTAATAGGTATGAGGAACTGAATTCTCTTACTCATGGTGCCTTCCCATTTGATTAGGATCTCTTAGGTTCCAATATCTCTAATAGGTCTTGGTGATTATCCAATCTATCTCATGGTACCTTCCCATTTTTCTAGCCTCTCTTAGCTTCTAACATCTCTGATAGGTCTTAGGAACTGACCAATCTAGCTCATGGTGAAGTGGCACTTTTCTATTTGTTTAGGATCTCTTAGGATCTGACATCTCTAATAGGTTTGAGGGATTATCTAATCTAACTCATGATAATGTGGTGCTTTCCCATTTGACTAGGACATTCTAGGATTTGACACCTATGATGAGTCTTGGGGATTTGATGCTCTGACTCATGGCAACATGGCACCTTCCCATTTTGTTGGACTCTAACATCTTTGATAGGTCTAAGGGACTAACCACTCTAACTCATGGAAATGTGGCATCTTCCCATTCAATTGAGCTCTCCCAGGCTCTAAAATATCTAGCATGTCCTAGAGACTAGATACTCTAGCCTATAATGATGTGGTAACTTTTCATTTGGCCAATCTCTACAAAATTCACAAAATGACTAAGAAAAATAAAAGGAATGTGATACATTAAAACTTACTTATCAAATATAGAGATCTCAATTTACCATGGAGAACCAAGGGTTTGTTGTTCTTAAAAGGGAACTAGACTCTAGGATATTCAATTGAAAATCAAAATTTAATATTAGCACCATGATTTATAAAAAGAACAACACTTCTTATTTCTAAAAATAAATTAAAAGAGGCATGTTACTACTTGGGAGAATCAAGTCAGTGCATATTCCAAATATTTGAGTAGGTATCATTGATAAGAATAAGATAAGGACTCTCAATATTTGGTTCATGAGATTTTTAGAGGGGTGACCCTTTTTAAAGTAAAAGGGGGAATGTTTGCCACAATAAATGGTGACTTTCATGGTAAAATTCATAAGAATCACTTAGAACCTAACTAGTTTATTATTTCCTTTCTCAACATAGAGATTATATAGGGTGTATTTATTATCCACAGAAAAGATGAGGCACTAAAGTCTCATAATATTAAGTATAATACTAATATTCCACCCTATATATGTCCATCATCATGTGTGAGAAGTGATTTTAATTCTTGATTTATTCTTGGATTACCTTTGAATAATCAATGTTGGACTAGTTATCAAACTTCCTCTAGGGCATTATTAGATTGATGGCTTGGGGGGATGGTTAAGGCTTTAATATTCTACCACAAAAGAATCCATATCCTTGATATAGATGCCTCTAGTACCATTTATGGCCTTGATCCACTTCCAACCAAGTTGGAAATCCTGAGATGGAGATTTCTTATATAGCCCTTTTGAGGTAGACTCAAAATTTAGATTTTGCATGTTTTCTTTATTATTTTCTAAGCTTCCCACAAAAATATAATTATTTATTAGTCTTATCCATTGATTTTTTAGGACCAAGCCAATGGTTAATGGATAAGGGGAAAGTTTTGAATAGTCATCCAATCCTTAATCAACTTGAATAATCTAGTATCTTCTTGAGCCATTATTTTAAATATAGTTTGGTGTCTATCTTGGGGTGTAGACTTTTCTAAAATATAATTGTTCTCTTAAAATAAATGGAATCTTAGATTTAGGATTTTAAAATTTTACATTACCATCTTGGAATTACTTAGATTGAAGGCTTTAATTTGGGCCTTCCTACTCCTCAAAAATCCTCATAGGTTTTAGCCACCACATGAAGTAGTTACTAACAAGGGTTGGGAGTTAGAGGAATAATGTAAAATAAAGAAGGGGATGGAGGGGAAAAACACAAAACAAAATAAAATCACACAATAGAAAAGAACACATGACAAATATAAACACATAATTAAAGCAAATATATCTAATATATACATTACCACCTCCTAGTAGATTGCTCAACTACTTTGGATGGAATAGCCAAGAATTAGTGATTCAAGAACTACCTATTTACTTCAAGTGGTAAGTAAATTCCCTTGATATCTTTGAGATAAAACGTGTTTTGGTCTAAGATTTTGACAATTTGGTACAGGCCAATCTAGAGGGGATCAAACTTTAAAAGCTGGCCTTTTTTCTCATGGGCCTTATCCCACATTAGGACCAAGTCAGATGTTCTTGAGGTCTTGACATTTTCCCTCTTGTTAAACCACCTTTTGACTATGTCTTGATGTTTTATAAAGCTTAATATAACTTCATCCTTATATTAGTCTAAATTAATTAGGTACAAGAGTATGGAATTAACTTTATCATCTAGTTAAATGAATTGTTGTATGAACTTATAAGTCAACATTTTGAGAGTGACCAGTATGATTGGTTCCAATTTGTAGACTAGAAGGAAATGAGAGATTTTAAGGGTTTTTTTATACCTATTTTAGTATTCCCATAAGGCAAACTTTAGTAATGAGTATCATTCCTAGGGATTCTCTCCATCTATTTTTTTGATGGCATTGATCAAGTTTTTATTAGTGAAATATACCAATCCATTCCCTTATAGGTAGTGATTGGAAGATAACTTTAGTGCGATCTCATTATCATAAGCCCATTATATAAATTATGTTTATTGAAAGGCAAGGCCATTATCACATACTAAGGAAATGGGGACCCAAAAAATGGCTTACTATGGAATTCTATAGGAACTTGATAACCTTTTGGTTTTAACTACCTTAGACCATCTAGTGTAGTATTTCATGCATATAAAGATGAATTTATGAACAAATGATGAATTGGGGATAAACACCCCCATAAAATCTAGTACCCATTATGTAAATGGCATAGACTCTACAAAAGGTTGTAGCAACAGTACATCATACATTTCTCTTCTAATAAAGGTTTGGAATTAGTAGTAGAAACAAACATGAGCATAAACATCTCTAAATAGTGCTGACTGATAGTAACCTACCTGAAGAACCTTATGAGCCATGGCATTTTTCATGGGATGGCCATCTCCCAATTTTTCATGAAAACTTGCCATTCTATCCTTGTCCTCTTCTTGGGACACACACTAGTTGTAGATTCCTTCATGGTTTCTTTTGAAGAGGAATCCTTTATTTAACATATAGTACACAACCTTCAACTGGAGGACTCTTCTTTATGTATGGTTGAGTCCCAAGGGCACATTTCCATAAAGTAGAAAGTGTATGATTGGGGTGTACCAATATGATTGTAGTACCCTATATTGGTCCACCTAGTATACCATGATTTAGGGGTATATCTCTATGATTATCTAGGTAAGGAATTATCCCCTAACTATTTTTGCTAGCTTAATTTCCAATTCATACTCTTATAATTTCTTCATAGACCAACCTCTCCTTTCACCTAGCTCTTCTACCCAAGAATTTGCTTTATAGCTAGGTTTGGGATAATGGCATGTACTTTGTTTTAGAGGATGTAATACCTAGATTACTTCACTACCTTGACCAGGATATAGGTCTACTTGTCTAGGGTGGAATACCAAAGTTAAACATATTTAATATCAGTGCTCATAAAACCCACTGCATGTTCTCCTTCTAACCTTTGGGTGAGGCAAGTCGTAATGGTGTGCTCTAAAGTGAAAGGGTAGACATATAGGTCTTGCATATAGTATAGGCTAATGAGGATCAAGGACTTCATCATTATGTCTTTGATATCCTAAAAATATTTCCTTGATTCCAAGTGTCACTCCACTTTAACATCATATTTCAAAATTGCATTAAAAAGCTTCACTATTTCAGCAAATCTAGAAATAAACTTACGAACAAAGTTTATTTTCCCAAAGAAATATTTTAGTTATTTATTATTATTAGGTAAATGTAGTTTAGAATTTACATTTTCCCTATTAGGGTTGATAACAATACCTTATTTTATGATAATTTGACCAAGAATCTTACCTTTAGTGACACCGAATATGGTCTTTTTTGGATTTAAAGAAATGTTATACCTTTTACATATTTCAAATACCCTTTCCTAATGGTGCACATGATCTGACCTATATTTTTAAAACATGGTTAGGTCATCCATATATATTATTATTCACTTACCTATTAGACCATCAAATTTTAAGTTTATGACCCTTTGAAAGGTTGCACCAGTGTTGGTTAGCTCAAAAGACATCTATTTATAATCAAATGCCCCCCACTTGGTGGTGAAGCCATCTAATAAAGATATCATCTTAGACCTAATAAACATTGGATTACCTTGTCTAGTGAGGTCAATGGGTAGTTATATTTATCTGAGACCTAGTTCAAATTCCAAAATTCCATGCAAAGGCAGATTTCACCATTATTCTTTCACACTAAGACTAGGTTATCCACCCAAGTGGAGTGGAAAATTGGTAAAATTATCCCCATAGAGAGTAACTTTTGGACTTCCTTATGAATCAAGGGCTCTAAGATTGGATTTACCTACTTCTATATTTTTCTAAATGGTTTTTGGTTGGGTTTTAAGGGGATGGTGTGAGTGATTACTCTCAAGTCAAAGACCTTAAGGTCTCCATAGGCCCAAGTAATCACATCTTTACACCTCAGAAGTAGCCTCTGTAACTACTCTACTTTATGGTTTGTCCAATCTAAACCCATATTAACTATCTGGGAGTTCTTTATAGGGCTAATATTAACAATTTAACACTTTTGGTCTTCAAACTTAGACCTTTTGGCCTAGAAGTTTGGGTCTAACACATCATATTCTCTTTGTAGTCAAATCAACCCCTTCAAAATCTATTTCCCATGAATGTTCATGATTTAATCCTTATCCAACTCATTCTTTGGGTTGTCTATATCCTTTTCATTTATGACTTGGGCCTCAAATATCCCCTTATTGTTGAGGAGTTAGATTATTTATTCATCCTCTTTAAAGACCTATAAGTTAGTCAGGTTATCTAGGATAAAAGGATAGGGGACAAGTTCCATAGAGAACTCCTTCAACTCAGTGTTATCTAGAGGGATTAGGTTTACTATTTTGAATTCTAGTGAATTTACTACTTATTTTTCCTCTTGGGGAATAGGGATGATATTAAATGAATTAAACATTTCAATTAGGTCCCAAGCTCTATGTTTATATCTCCTGAGGTATGATATCTTTCACTAAAACTTAAATTTGATCTAATTAACGACTAGTTCAGAGTCGCTAAATAATCTTAGTTTGTTTTCGTCATATCTTAATGTAAATTATAATCTCAAGATTAGAGATTCATACTTTACAAGTTTATTCATGCAAGAAAACTATAATCTATAGGATGCTATATTTTTTCTTCCTAAGGGGTATCGAAGTAAAAAAACCAACTCCATTACCATGTCTAGAGTGAGATTCATCTATATAAAGAGAGCATAGGCCAAGAAAACTTGAGTTATGACTAGTTTGGTTTTTTAGAGGCTTGGTACTTAGCATGTATATGCATAGGTCCAAGGAAACCAAGTTTACCTTCTCATTAATGGAATTATATTTGGTGATCATATTATTCATGTGTGGATACTTATGTACACTTATTTGGTTGGCTAATTCTCTCCATAGTAACCACATATGGGATAAATATATGGTCATATACCCATTCAGGGCTTTATACCAATCTCTATTAAGGACAATGTCATAGGCTTTTGGGATATCAACCACTTAAATGCCAATAAAGTGTTAAATCATAGGCTCATATTCCAATTAGATGTAGACATTTAGCATCTAACCTATGAATTTCACCTATAACTTGTCCAATTGGACCACTACCTTGTCTAATTTTATGTGAGCTAGACTAAGTTTCTCACATATGCCTATTGGCATCACATTGGCTAAGGCTCTGGAATCTACTAAGTAGTTATGAATATTCTTTCCAAAAAAATAGATGGTCAAAAAGAATAGGAAAACCTCCATATTATTCTTATGAATGAGCACATTATTGTGTGATGTTCTAGGTTTAGGTTGGGAATGTGGGGTCAACTTTTTATTCAAAAGATTTAATAGGAGATCCCATTTTTATATGATTTAAGGAAGCTCATGAAGGGTAATGTTATCCTTAATCTTATTCATATCCTTGACTATGTTGTAACCCCCTTTGCTTTGGATTGTGGGGTCTCCACAAGTGCCTTAGGCTCTTGAGGTCTTGGATATGGAGGATCATTCCTAGAATTTTTTTCTAGTAGGGTTGCACCATTATTTGGGGTGTTGAGGTGGAAAGGGGTTATTATTATTGCCTAATCCTAAGAGCATAATTACTCCTTTAGAACTATTAAAATGTTTACAACTCACTAATACCTTCCCTCAACTTATTTTCTTCTTAGCTAGGGAAATCCAAGGTTTCTAATACCATAGTAGTACTAGGGGATTTACCTAAGTTAGAGGATTTTAGATGATTGGGGACTACCTCATATTATTCCATTTTCTTTTAGAAGATATCAAAAGTAGAACTAAAATCTGTGTAGTTCAGTTCCCCATGTGTTACCATGTTATGCACACGACACCAATTAGGTAAGGTTTTCTCTAAGATATTGATCTCAAGGAGCCTATTAGGTGAATGTTCTAGGGGGTTATGAGGGTGGTTTTAGATCCTATTTAGTCTTTGATATGTGAAGTTATTATTAGAGATTTTGGCATTGGAATTACTCATTTATCTCTATAACCCTAGGAAGTCATTATTGAGTTTTTCCACCATATTTTAAATGACATATAGCTCAATTTTATTGGACTCTTGAGGCATGGTCTAGGTGTTGTTATCCACAACTAACATCACTTGATGTTGATTTTAAGGAATCAGATATAGATCCCTTAGGTTTAGGAAACCTAATTATTGGTTTGAAGTGGGATGACCTAGCAAGAGTTGATGTGTTGTAGGGATCATCTAAGGTATAGGTGCATTTTATTTAATGTTAGGTAAGAAGTTTAGTTTAGGAATCTATGGTAGCATGCTGAGAGTGGGGGCTATGGTGTGACCTTGGGGGTTCAGTTGTCTATTAAATTTGATGGCCCTTGCATATGTTAAGGATAGGTCTATTATAGTTACATCTCTTCTTAGAAACATATACATCTAAGAATCTAGTGCATTCTTATACATTTTAATTTCTAATTGAGGTTTATGTTGTTAAATTATGGTTACCAAGTTATACATATTTTTGAACCTAAAATTGAAATTTCTAATGGGTTCATTGGGCTCTCTTTTGATACAAGTGAACTATTGGTATGAAACACTAGAGTTTATTACTTGGCCAAATTGGGCAAGAAAATTAAAATTAAAATGGTCCTAACTTATTATATAGTATTCAAGAAAGTATAAGAACCAATCATAGGTAGAGTTAATTATGGTAAAAGGGAATAGCCTACATGTCACATCCTCATGTTCTATATTTAGGAGTCTTAGGTAAGTCTTATATGAGGTTATGTTTTCCTTTATGGTTCATCTCACACTAGGGGTGAAATAATGAAGATACCTTTTAGGGTTATTTGGTAGATCATGGATGACTCCTAGGATGTTAGTGACTGAGCCAACCAATTAGGCCATTTTGGGTTATGAACTTGGGATTGGTTATGGTGAGGAAATGATAGGAATCATGATAGGTTTGGGTTGAAGGACCTAGGTTTTCTATGAAAAATTAGGGGAAATTATCTACCTACCTCAATGGGACCTAGCCTTGGTAAATGGAAAACTAGTTTTTAGGATACTTCACAACCAAACAATAGTTATCACATTGTTATTAGCAAACCAAGCCCAAAATATTCACAAAAAAAACTAAAATCAACAAAGAGCATGAAGTATTTTCAATCCCTCCTTCTTACATTAGATATTATTTACTTTAATCTCCTCCTTATCGTGAGATGACCATGGGATTGGGAATTCCTTGAAAATGAGAGGGTAAAGACAAATATGGACTCTCATCCTCTATTTTAAGATTGATTTTGGATTATCCTAGGCCATAGTTATAAGTATTAGAATTTATAAATGGAGTCTGCAAGAATAGTCTCCAAAATATGCTCTATCACCACTAAAATTTTAATCCAATTTATTTCATATAGGTTAAATATGGTTATGAATATTTGAGTGTTGGGTTTATTCTTTCTAAACATAAAAGGAAAGGGTATTTCAATTCCAATAAATAAACACAAAATAAAGGGAAGGCTAAAGCAAAAAAGGAAAGCTTCTAGGTCTAAAATGAGATCAATGTAATGGCCATTGAACCAAGTGACTCTACCACAATTTTACCACTATATAAAAAGTGTAAATAGAGTTCTACCTCCAAGAACATATATTGGGATGTGTCTGAGGGAACCAAGAATATGAATTCAATGTGTTTTCTCACTAATAATAAGTACTAATAGTTTATTATCAAAAACACATAAATGTCATACAATAATTTGTATCCTGACACACAAATTATCATCACTACCAAAAAGGAAATGAAAGAACTCACACAAATATTATAATATTTAAGCACATTATAACCATGAAATTCATAAAGTAGTAAATTGTTAATCTAATTAACCTATCATCAATGATAATTCAAACATGAAGATAAAATAAAATTGAAACATAGATGAGACCCTATTATATAAAATAGAGATTATATTCATTAAAAGAATAAAATGATACTAAAATAATTGATCTTGACTAATTTTATAGTCTAGAGTGATAAAGAAGATGTAGCTAAAATTTTATCATTAATTTGATATCACTTTCAAGTAATTTTGGTTGACTGTATAATATAATACAACTCTTCCTTAAATATACAAGTATTTGGTCTCATCTCTATAAATCATGAGGGTCCAATCTTGGTCCATGATGTCCACTCATTATATCTATAACCATATTTCAAAATTTGAACCAAAAAAATACCTACAAACTTGTAACAGATCTATAGGGGACCACAAGTTGACACATGGAGGTGACTGAGAGGGACTAGCTCTTAATTACTTCGATTGGGTGCTCTTATATTCTAACTTGGATGCTAAAAGGTAAAAATCCTTATCTAACTTGGCAAAGTTAATTGGGAGCTCCCTAAATATCACCTCACCCTAATCTAGTAGTCTTTGGGAGATTTTAAAAGCTTCTTCCACTATTTTTTGGACTCCATAGACTTGGTTGATGTTCATTATGGATTGAGTTGATATGTCTAGAACTACCCAATCCCCTTCCTAGTTTTATTTGGCCACTTTACCTTTCATAACTATTTTAATTGACCTAGTTGGACTCTAAAATCCCCTTGGTCAAGAAAGGTACCTTTTAGATGAAATAGTAAGGAGATATTGACTTTTTTTAAGTAGGTTAATATCTTCTTCTCACCCTCTTCCAAGGACCATGTTATAATGTGGGTTAAGGATAGCCACTCCTCTATTATATATCTCATGTTCATAACATATGTTTGATATAACCCAAAGTGTGAATTTGGAATGAGTTTAAGCTCTAGCAGCATTTCCTTATTGACCACCACCTATACCTTTTGACACTTCCCATTTATTTCTATGATACTCCCCATGTATTCCTAAGTCCACTATATAATTACATCAGTCTCAACTTGAGTCTCCACTACTTTCACAAGGATTGAGAAAAGTATTAGGAGGGTGTCCTTGACCTACTTGATTAGTTTAACTAAGAACATGATTTCACTTAGGCTTCAAGAGTATATAATTATATCTAAATGTCTTTGATGAGATTCTCGTACATGTCATGGGTAGCTCAAAGGATAGACAATGGGTCCTCAACCATATTCTCTTTGCCAATGGTATTCCTCACCTTGGTGAGGGAAAAAATATTATGATGGGTCTACTATATCACTAGGTTATCCTCCTAGACAAATATCTATGTGAGAATCTTTTTCAAAATCTTAGAGGCTCAATAAAAACTTCACTACATGTATAGGTTTCCCTAGACATCCATTTATGGTGTTTATGACCCCAGGACCATCCTCAAGTTACAAAGAGTATAGGAGGTATGTATAAAATGGTGGTGAAGGGTAGAGGATGAGGTGGAGGGAAGATGGAGGAAGTTTAAAGAGTGAAAGAGGAAAGGAGTGGAGGTAAAGGTGGCATGGGATACAAATGAGGATAATGAAAGGGGAAGCCCATAGGAACATTTATTCCCACCATTATTCTTGAGTGAATTTCACTTGAGGTATAATTATTAGAATTAGATACTAAGAGGGGGTGTAAATTAGTAAAAAATCAAATGATTTAAATTTTAATCCACTTAACATTCATTCATTAACATTCATGAATCATCATAACAAAGCACTATCAACTAGACTAGCATCAATGCAAGGAGATCATATATAAATCAAGTATGAACACAACCATGACACATCATCCATGTGGGAAGCCCTCAAGGGGGATAAAACCAACTAAAACCTATAATATTTAATAAAATCCTATAATTAAAAGATGATAAAATTTATACTAGCACTGACTAATCAAGGAGCACCCACCCCTTAATTTAGTCAAGCACCCACTTGACCTTTAGCTAGCTCCAACTAGAAAGGAGGATACAACCCCCTAGGAAATCAAGAACCAACTAAAATAAATTTGATCTAATATAATATTTAAAACTTTTTTATTGATCTTAATCTAATGATGACCTCCTTAGTTTTCACTCTTCACCCTTCAATCACACTCAAATATCCTCTAGGGCTTACTTGCTCAACTAGCCTCTTCTAGGCTTATTAGGTATAATGACCTATGTGTACACCTAAATAAACTTTATTACATATGAATTATTGGTCACATTTTCTCTATTATATTCCTTAATTACCTGTACCTTCTCTTTCAAAGTTTCTCTTTGTCATTTATCTCACCACTTCCTCAGTTAGCACAAATAGGCCAATTAAGCCTTGTACTTATACCAAATTCTTCCTCTAACCCATATTGGTCAGACAATATGATTAACTCACTTGAAAAACATTAAAAATAGGTTAAAACATATATTAAATATTTGAACCACACACTCCATAGATCAGACGTTACCTCATTAGCCCCAAACCTCCATTAGGCCTAGTTGAGACCTAAAGCAATTTAGGCCTACACAAGTACACGTTACTACTTTAGCTTATTTTCCATATTTAACTTATATAAACACTTTAAAAACTTCATAATTACCACTACTATACCCTTTATTACTCTAAAAATTTCCATATCACTTGGAACTCAAAATCACACCTTAAACCTAGCAATTAGGTCTCCTCGCTCTTTTTGCCTTTATACACAAAAAATAATGTCTTCTATAGCTGAAGCATACTATCACTTTTATAAAATAAAAACCTAAAAAAATTCATGGATAAGACATATATGACATTAAAAACATTACCAAATTCATTTTCCAACATCACATAAGCCAATAGACCTCAAACCACCTCTCTCAAAATGACCACTCAGATTGGTCACATAGTCAAAATATATTCAAAACATTTTGATTATCCAAACCTTAATATGGGAAAAATAAGACCTTTAATACCTTTTAATGAAACCTTATGACTTATATAAAATTTACATACTCATTTTTTTCTTCAAATCTTGATATAACACCTTCAACTTGCCTATGCAAGATGGTCACTCAAAATGCCAATGCATCCAAAAACATAGTCAAGAATGTTTAGGCCAAAATTGCACTTTCACTAAAAAATATGAAAAAAAAAACATTTACAGACACATGATGACCTTATGTTCATCATACATGTCATTAGTGTATTCAATGTAACCTATGAGACCTCAAAACCTTCTTTGCAAGAAGCTCACTTAGAGCCACCAATAACTAGTTAACAAAATTTGACTTTATACAATAGTATGGGCATAAACATGATCTCCCAATACATCAATGTTGTATTAAAACATCCTTATCACACCTTAAAAAACTAATATCATATTCTTTAATGATAATTTTACTCCTATAAACCATTCTCACTATCTTAGGTTTCATTATCTTATCTTAAACAGACTATTCAATTTATGAGATCCTTCTAGCTAGTTTATGGACACCATAAACACTTAAAAAAAATATAACACAAGTAATGGGTATTAAAAATATACCCAAAGTAATTTGATCCAACCCTAATCACCTATAACACTTTCCTAAACACATATTCATTTTGGCTAGATTTTGTCACTACTTCCACTATTTGGTAGAATAGAGATAGGACAAAGTGATTGAATAAATTGATTGAAATAGTGACTATTTCATGTCAAACCAACTTCATGGGACTAAATAAAAATTCTTTATCTTCAATCTCCAACATATTTCATGTTTTGACCTAGTCAATGCTTCCTATAACAATACAATCTATAGAAACTAACTCTTTTTATACCTTTTGTTCACTAGAGATGTCTAGAGGAGTATTATACACCATCCAATATTAAATCTTGGTAAAATAATCCATAATATATCATTTCTAGTGATTTATTTCCAATCACTCCATTATGAGGGTTTATAGAGGGTTTTAACTAGTTTATATTCTTAACAAATGCTCATAAAGATTTATACCTAAAACCACTACAAAATAATTGTAAAACTTTCTTAGGTTCATGTTCCACCTATTATAAAAGTATTATGTCATCATTAAAATTCTACATGTGCCAATGAGCATCACAAACTTCTTATTGAGATTAAAAACCTTCATTTTATATGCACAAGTGTCCTTCCAATGTTTTTTCTTTCTTTCTCTTCCTCCTAAAGACCTAAAACTTGGTCAAAAACTTTAACCCAACATATCACACCTTATTCCATGATTACATGATCTTCAACAACTTGGAAACTCATCTTGAAACTCTATGTGGACTTCATTAGATCTCTATGTAAGCTAGGCCTAGAACCACCAGTTAAACATGGTCTTTCAAGAGACTTAGAAAGCTCTTGTTCTACTCTCACCACATTATAATAATGTAATACACCTTCATTCCATGCTCCAGATCTACCAACTTGCTTCCCCCTAGCCTCAATGCACTCAACACACTAGGCTACCAAGCCTATGTCACCACACAAGGCTACCAATCCTATGCCAATATATTATTCACATACTTATCTTCTCTTTTTTACCTTACTTATCCTTATTTTACATCAATTATATTGATCATACTATGACATAACCACTTTTTCATTACCTTTGACATCAATGCACACATGAAATCATCCTTTGACATCAATGAAAACACACTTGCCAATAATCTCCCCATTTTTCATTGATGGAAACCTCTTATTTTCCTTCTCCCCTTTTTCCATTAATGAAAAAGTGGGCATATGATTTTTCTAGGTTCATCTACATATTCTTTTGATCCTAGGACCTAACCTATTACATAGCTTCCCCTTTTTCCATACATGGAGATACAATACCATGTCAAAACACATGACTTGGTTTGATCAAGTCATCATATCAATATTATTGAGTTCACATCTATAGTATATATCTCCACATATCCATCATGACTATAGCCTTAAACTATAACATCTCACATATGTTCCCCCTCACATCATACACAACTCTTCAAGCCTCTCAAACTAAGTTAGTTCCCCCTAACTCCATGTTCCATATAAAAAAGTCATCTTTTTAGAATACATAACATGATCACAAGTAATACATGATCCTAATGTCATCTTTATTCTCACTAATCATCTCATCTTCATGATAACACCAATATGATATCACATTCCTTCATGGACACTTCTGTAGACTACTCTTCAAGATCACAAGAACCTTGTGATGCTATAGGATAATGATCACTATCAAATCTTCATGAACAAACTCAAATCATATACAAAATGTCAACTCACTCTTAGAACAACATATCTGAGCTCTCCAATCAAGCACAATAGTCAACAAGCCTTCATGGATTAGAACTTATAGAAATATAGACATACAAGTCTATGAGTATAGACTTCACTATAATAGACCTTTTTCATAACCTATCTTCTTCATGATCTTCAAACAAGAGAAAACTAATATGTTTCCAAGCACTCAATGATTCTCATATCATTCTACCTCTCATGGAACCATTCACTTCTTAACAAAGTATAATAGGAATCTTTGTTTGTCAATGTTCCTCAAACTTCCTTTCTATTATTTTACATCTTTCATTTTATCTGACTTCTTGAGCCAATAGGACACCTCACATATATGAGAAAAAATTCCATAAGGTACTTACAACATTGGCCACTCACTTTCATTCTTTACAAGCCATCAAGAGTCAAAACATTACCAAGCACCTTTACAGACAACATGCAATCAATATTAGGTCTGAAAGGCGCTATTCATTTTTAGGAACCTTTGATATACTTTGGTATATTTATATATTCAAATATAAGATTGATAATATTCCAACATAATTACCAAATCACCTCTATTCCTTATAACATATTAACAACATCTATTTATTATAATGTCATTGGTCTTAAAACACCAATCTTCAACTTTCACACCCTTGCTCAAACCTTGACAACTAAGACTTCCATCATTCATTTAAACAAGTGTCACAATCATGAAAACCACTATAGGAATAATTTAATATTATCTATCAAAATATAACTAACCTTTATATAAAAAAACTAAGTCATTAGGACCATAAACACACACCTTAGTGTTTATAGACACTAAACCCTTATATCATTGTCTTACTTATTTTGATCTTGATCTTCAATTCAATCAGAAAAATGATCATATATAGAGAATATAAAAATATCTCATGACCTTTATTTCATCTCCAAACACTTATAAAAATCACCTTGAGTGACCAAAGTTACTAAACAACTCACCTAATAACCTATGTCTACCAAAGACAAGATTCTTCAAGAACAGTCTACTTTTATGAAGCTTTTCTTGCTCAAAAGAGCACTTCTAGATTACTCTTAAGGAATGAATAAATGATATACTAATCCATAAAAAATAATCAATTATTAAAACATCAAAGTAAAATCAAATGACAAGTTTTAATCCCTTATTACTCTTCTTGAGTTTACTAGGAGAAAACCTAGTCAACTATAGTCAACTTTCACCCATATTTATTGCGCCTATATGGATGGACAAACCTTATAATCACTTCAAATTGTATTCTTACCTCATATTTATTTTAAATCATCCATGGTTACTACAAATAATTCTTTTCTAATTAGTTTCCTTTGATAAATTTGAATTTTCAAATTCTAATGGTCATATTTTCATACAAAATTGACTGTGGAAAACTAAGAAAACTACTTGGGAGATCAAATTTGCACCAACATATATTTTGATAAACATTAATTCAATACCTAAAACTTATACCACATTATCTCCTTTCATAGGTAATTTAATCCATATATCAAAATTCTCCTGAGACTTTCATACATTCTAAAGGTGATGCCATTAATCTACTCACTTAGATTGATTTGACAAGTAGACTAAAATGAACCAGTCAAGAAAACAAGCACTCTAAAGTCTTATTATCACCTCTAAAATTATACCAAACACTTATTACACTCCATAGGGAATATTCATCAAGAACACCTCATCATCAACATTCTCTATGATCCCAAAGACCTTTACTACTATCATACATTCACAAAACATTCTCTTGACCTTCCTTCATGCTATCACTACAACCTTTACATGATTATTCAGACTTAAAAATGTCTCCATGAAACCTATAAATACATACTTACTTCACAATTTCCTATAATAATGTGAATATAGGAGATTCCCACGTCTCCTCTCTTACCTCCTTGAGACTCATGCACTTGGTAGACTGATTAGATTCCTTTTGAGACCTCTTATACTTGTCAACCATCTTTGGAATATATATTTTTATCTTGCCTTCATATTTACCATATAAAAAAACATTTAGGATTAGCATGATCAATCTTAATTTCCTTAAGTCTCTAAATCCAAGTTTGACTTCTTGTATTTTAGGATCTCCATGCACCTTTTTATGACTTGAGAGCTTGTTTTTATAATATCTTGCAATATGACTAGTTTGATGACAACTAAAACAAATAACATCATTCATAAAATTTTATTGATGATGAATATTAACTAACTTTTACTAATTTATTCTTCTCATATAATCTTTTTCCTTATGACCAATAAGAAGACATAAATAACAATGGCCATTAAAAGACCTTACATACCTAAAATCGCTTAGTTTCTTGATAGACTTATTTAATTTTCTCTTGACATAACTTGATTTTTCACATTATTTATTTGAATTTCTCATCTTGAAAATTATCTTATCATTCTCATAATTTATAAAAACCAAATTTGGCTTGGTTACATTCTTCTTCTTTTGGCCTTAAACTTGCATTGGGAATCTCCACATGTTCCTTAAGATCTTGAATAGTCAATTTATCTTATTTGACTATTTCATTTATTCTCTCAAACTTGGTTTGAAGATTTCTCAACCTCAACTTGTTTTCATGTTCCAAAAAAATACTTGACCTACTATCTAATGTTCTTAATCATTGACCTCAGCATCTGAATCTATTTTCTCAATTGCTTAGCCATCTTAAGCTACATAAGATCACCTTTAAATTTGTTAAGATTCCTCTAAAGGTCTTACTATGATATCAATTATTTTAATTATCTACTAATAGGGGGTAAATTATTATAATAATAATTATTTCAATTTAAATACACTTAACATTCATTCATTAACATTCATGAATCATCATAATAAAGCACAAGCAACTATACTAACATCAATACAAGGAGATCATATACAAAGCAAGTATGAACACAAATATGACATGTCATATATGTGGGGAACCCTAAATGATATAAAACCCATTTAAACCTATAAGATGTATTATAGTCCTATAATAACAAGATCCAAATTTAGACCAGCACCAACTAATTAAGGACCACCCATTTGACCTTTAGCTATAACCAACTAGCAAGGAAGCTACAACCCCTTAGGCAACCAAACACCAACTTAGATACATTTGATCTCTAATAATATTTAAAACCTATTTATTTCTATTCAAATAATTATTACCTATTTATTTTTCACTCTTCACCCTTCAATCACATTCAAATAACCTTTACGGCTTACTCGCTTAGCTAACCTCTTCTAGAATTATTAGATCTAATGACCTATGTGTCCACCTACATCAAATTTATTAGATAATAATGGCTGATCCTTTTTTTCTCTAATTTTCCTTAATGAATTTTACCTTCTCTATCAAATTTTCTCTCATTTTCTTATCTCACCACTTCCTCAACTAGCACAAATAGGCTAATTAGGCCTTATACTTATACCACATTCTCCCTCTAATTCATATTGGTTATAAAATATTATTAAATCACTTGAAAAACATTAAAAATAGGTTAAAACATACATTAAATATGTAAACCACACACTCCATATGGCATCCATTACCTCATTATCCCTAAACCTCGATTAGACCTAGCTGAGACCTAAAGTAATTTAGGCCTACAAAAGTACACATTACCAAGTTAAATTATTAGTCCATATTTACCTTAAATAAAAACTTTAAAAAATTAATACCTACCAAAAATATTCCATTTATCATTCCAAAAAATTTACATATCACTTGGAACTAAAACTCACACCTTGAACCTAATAATCAGGTCTTCTCACTCTTTAGGCCTTGATACACAGAAAACATTTTCTTCTAGAATTGAAACATAATATCACTTTTATAAAAAAAAAACCTAAATATAATTAATTAATATTTCCTCCATTACCTAAAAAACATCATTAAATTAATTTTAAAACATCACACAATACAATAGACCTCAAACCACCTCGCTCAAAATGGCCACTCAGACTAGTCACACATAGTCAAAGAATTTTGACTCTCCAAACCTAAATATGGGAAAAATAAGACCTAAAATACCTTATAATAAAAAATTGATAATAATATATAATTTAAATTCTCATTTTTTTCTTCAAATCCTAATATAATACCTTCAACTTGCCTCTATAAGATGGTCACTCAAACTACCAATGCATCCAAAAACACAGTCAAGAATATTTAGGCCAAAACCACACTTTTAATTAAAAAATATGAAAAAAAACATATAAAAATAACTCATGAAATTATTATCATCATAAATCTCATTATTTTATTTAAATAAACCTCTGTAGACTCAAAACCTTCTTTTCAAGAAGCTCACTTAGAGCTACCAAACACTACCAATAACCAGTCAACAAACTTTGAATTTATACAATAATATGGGCACAACCATGATCTATAATTATATAAATTTGGTATTTAAACATCATTATAAAACCTTAAAAAACTAATATAATATTCTCCAATTATAATTTTAATCTTGTAAACCATTCTCACTGTCCTAGGTTCCACTATCTTATCTTACACGGACTGATCACTTAGTGAGCTCCTTCTAGCTAGTTAATGGAAACCATAAACACTTAACAACTATTGAAACATAATTAATAGGTATTAAAAAAAATACCCAAAGTATTTTTATCCAACCCTACTCACTTTTAACACTTCCTTAAACACATTCATTTTCACTGGCTTTTGTCACTGTTTTCACTATCTAGCAAAATAGTGATAGGATAAATTGATTGAATAAAATGATTGAAATAGTGACTATTTCATTCCAAAATAAATTCATGTGACTCAAAAATTATTTGTCTTCAATATATAATATATTTCATGAATTTACTTAGTCAACCCTTCTTTTAAGACCAAAATCTTTAGAAATAAAATCTTTATATACCTTTTGCTCACTGTCCTGACACACCACTACCACCTAGATGTGTTTAGAGAAGTCCTAATTTTATATAATAAAAAAAAACCAATAAATTTTGGGTCCTTTATATAAAATTGTTTCCAATAACTCCACTATGATGGTTTATATAGGGTTTTAACTAGTTTACATTATTAATGAATGTTCATAAAGATATGTACCTAGAACCATTAAAAAATACTTGAAAAACATTCTTAGGTCCATGTGACACCTCTCAAAAAATAATAATATCACCATGAAAAATCTACATGTGATAATTAGCATCAAAAAATTCTTCTCGAGCTTGAACACCTTCATTATGCATGCACAAGTATCCTTCTATAATTATTATTTGCTTTCTTTTCCTCCTTAGGACTTGAAACTTGGTCAAAACCTTTGACCAAAACTATCACACCTTATTCCTTTCTTACATTATCATCATCAACTTATAAAATCATCTTGACTCTCCATTTGGACTTCACTAGATCTCTATGCAAGCTAGGCCTAAAACTACCAGTTATGCTTGGTCCTTTACGATACTTAGAAACCCATTATTATACTCTCACCACCTTAGAATCATGTCATACACTTTAATTCCATGATACATAGCTAACAACCTTCTTCTCCCTACCTTCAACCTACTCAACACACTAGGCTACCAAGCCTATGTCACTACACAAGTCTACCAATCCTATGCTAACACATTTTTCACGTACTTATCTTCTCTTTTTGACCTTACTTATCCTTATCTAACATCAATGATATTGATCATATTATGACATCACCACTTTATCATTTTATTTTACATAAATGCACACATGACATCATCTTTTTACATAAATGATAACACATTTTCAAACAAGAATTGGCCCCAAGAATAGGTCATGGAACAACAAGGAAGAGATTAGTTGGTTGAAGCCAAGGATAATGGGTCCTTGGGTAAGGGAGAGAGGGGGCCATGGAAATAATCATCAAACTTTTGATTTTTAGGTTTAAGTAATCATTGGGAATTATAGAGGAGGTGGAGTTAGAGTAGAAGACCTTCAAGTTGGAGATGGAGTATGTGTCACCTTTTATTTCTTCTTCAGCCTCTTTTCCATGTTAGTTCTAGGTGTTATGATGGATGGTTCAACCTAGATGATAAGATCCATAGGGATTGATGGAATATGACTTTGATCTATGGAGGTAAGTTTTAAGTTGATTGAAGTGGGGACTAAGAGGGTCCCTACTAGAAGTGGTATGTGCCTAAAGGTTGTAGTCATGTTCATTGTTAAATTTATTCCTAAGGGAGGCATCAAGAAGAGTCCAAGATGTGAAATGGGAGGATCAAAAGGGAATTAAGAATCAAGGAAACTCAAAAGGGCAAATGTCAAATGTACTTGGGAAATTATGGAAGGGAACTAATGGGAAATAAAAGGGGAAGAGATGAACTAGTGGGTGCCTAAATTAGAAGTTAGAATACATGGGGAACAAGAGATGGAAGGGAAATAGGAAGAGATGGAAGAGTGATCGAGGGAACCTAGATGGGAATATATTAGGTGCCTAATTATATCCTTACTTTTCAGATATCAACCACATCAAATCTTAGGTATTATGGTGTTGTCAGTTAAGTAGGTTTTGCTTGGGTTACTTGGTATCATGTAGTATGGGGTCAACTCTAGCATAGCTTAGTTACTGGCACTATTAGAGGAGGTGGAGGTAGAACACAAGGAGAAACTAAATGAGGTTTAGGTAGAGTTGGATCATGAGGAGAAATATTTTTTGGTGAAATCATAGATGGAGCTAGAGTTAGAGCTAAAATGCAATGGGGAGAAGGTGGTAGGGAACCCTACATGATCCTCTAAGAGATTGCTAGATATATTAGATTTGGGTATTCCATGGATCGATAAAGAGTAGGAAGATTTGTAAAGGGGATTGATTGAGAATTTTTCCCCTTATTCTTCTTAGATGTTATCTAGGATAACACTTCCTAGTCATTTGTAATATTCAAATAGAGCTCATCATCATATTCATATTGGTAGTCATAGTTAATGCTGATCCAAGCTGAGTATTGTAAAAAATGGGATTGAATCACCCATTTAGGGTCCCATTTTCAAAATTTTCACTTTAATTGGGTTAAAGAGTCTTTCCTTATTACCATCTTCTACATCAAGAGGAAGTTATTATAGATATGGTGTTGTATGGTGATAGAGAGTGGTAGGCATGCCCTCTACTAATGTTATACATAAAACCTAAAGATATTAGCCACTATTTTATAGGTGATATCCTATTATACTAGGTGGTTGGGGGCATAATATGTTAGGTGAATGGGGTATTTTAGAAATCCCATGATTTAAATCACCATATTGTCCTTATATACTTAGTAGTCTCTGATGGCTATGATAGAGTCTCATATTGTATTTGAGAGTGAGGCATCAAATATTCATTGACTACCTAATACACCAATGGGTATAAATTCTCATATATATCCTATATGTGATAGTGGAACTAGTTTCCATACATCTTATAAAATACCATGTGGATGGTTAGACCACTAAGAACCCATGTAAGAAAGGTTAAAGGATTGAACAAGACTATCTTATAGATTACATCTAGAAATTAGTTGATTATGTATAAGTTTCCTCTAACTTAGGTCTATAAAATGTCTTAGACCAACTTTAATTTTATCAATCCTCCTATGTCTAAGATGTCTAAGCATGTCAGGATCATATGCAGGAGAGTCACCCATAACTCATTGACATGTTATAAATCTAGGTCCCAAAATAGATGGTTCATTAGGATCATGCCTATATGGACCTCTTCTTAGAAGGTGTGAACTATTTAAGCGTTTATTTTCTCTTTTTTAACCCACTTGGAGTTGAGGTTCTCAACCTAATCATGAAGGATGTCATATATCTAGTAGGTGCTCATCCAGACTAACACTACCTTTGTATTATAGGAGAAAGAGTTATTTAGGAGGGATTAGTATGCCTTGAAGCCATTAATAGATATATAATCAATCTAGTTATAATATTTGGGTGATCATACCCAATCTTTGATAACATCCTACACATAGATGGCCTTCTAGAGGATGTTGCCCAGTAGGTCAACATAGGGAAATGCCTCTAGTTTGATTATATCTCTATGGAGTCTACGCTTCTTATAATACCTAAGAGTCTCCTCATACTTATCATGTTATTCATATACATCATCATAATCCTTGTGGATCTACTCAATTGCCTTAAATATATCATTGTAGTGTCTATACTTAGTTACACTAGCAGGGAAGGTGATATCCTGGTATATGGGCTTGACCTTTGGGTTTAAGGATGTAGCAACCATTGGAATAGGATAAATGGGAAATTTAGAGATATTTTAGTGTAAAGACATGAGATATATGGGATATATTTAATTTTAGAAGCAAGGAGTTATAGATTTACCAAATTTAGTAATGGTAATGTTTAATGATCTTTTCTTAAGCTTTATAAACACATACATATATCCCCCTACATTAATGGTGTTTGGTAAATCACTTGATATGAATTTGAATTTGATTTGGTGGATATATTTTCTCCCTTTATTTTTAAATACATAATTAATTAAAGATCCCATGATCCTTCCTCACCATTCAAATATAATAGTGGTGATGGGATGTTTTTAAAAATATCCAATCAGGTCCAACATCCCATTCTATTAATGCATAGTGCATGGTAGGCACATAGTCACATTTCTCAGATGATTCTCAACTAACTCTTAACTTTTACATGTGTCATATACTCATTAGTCTTCCCATTAATGGCTAACACATAGGCATGGTTCCATGCCCCACATCTATCCCCTAAGCTAGGTGATGTGTCACTTAGGGACACTTTACATGCTTTGATAAGATTTTGAGTTTCATATGTGCTTCATTTTGAGCTTACCTAGGTCTTAAATGGTAACTATTTCATCCACATACTATGTGACATGGAACCTTCCCATTTAATCGAGATCTCATAGGCTTTAACATATCTGATAGGTCTAGGGGACTAGCCACTCTGACTCATGATGATGTGGCACCTTCCCATTTGGTTGGGTCTCCTAGTCTTTGATATCTTTGATAGTTCTAGGGTATTTTCCACTCTTATTAATGGTGACATGTCACCTTCCCATTTATCCAAGATTTGACATCTCTAAAAGGTCTTGAGGATTGGTCACTTTAACTCATGGTGATGTGGTATTTTCTCATTTGTTCAAGGTCTCTCAAGATTTGACATCTCTGATAGGTCTACGGGACTATCCACTCTAACTCATGGTGACATGGCACTTTCCCATTTGATCATGCTCTCCTAGGCTCTGACATCTATGATAGGTCTAAGTGACTGGCTACTCTGACTCAAGGTGACATGGTACCTTCCCATTTAGTTAGGTTATTATAGGCTCTGATATCTATAAATGGTCTATGGTAATGGCTATTTTGACTCATGTTGACATGGTACCTTCCCATTAAATTAGGTTCTCTTAGGCTCTAACATCTATAATAGGTCTTGGGGACTGATCACTTTGAATTGTGGCAATGTGACACCTTCCTATTTATCTAGGCTCTAAAAAATTCACCGAATGACTAAGTAATAAAAATAAAAGTAATATAATACATAAAACCTACTTGTTAGATAAAAATATCTTGATTTTCATGTAAGACCATGGATATATTACTTTGGGAAGGGAACTAGACTCTAGGAGATTCAAGTGAAAAGTAACTTGTAATGTTATCAAGATGATTTATAAAAATAATAAACACTTCTTAATTCTAAAAATAAATTAAAGGAGGTTTGTTATTTCTTGGGGGAACTAAGGTGGTGCATATTTCAAAGATTTGAGTAGGCATCACTTATGAGAAGAAAAGGAAGGACTCTGAAGCTCTAGTTCATGACATTTATAGAGGGGTCCCCCATTTCAAAGTAAAAGTATTTATTTTGGCCATAAAAGCATCCTTATTATTAAATATCACCTTTTATAATCATCTCTCCTCTTTCTAGGTAATAAACCACTAAACCTATATATATGGCTACCTAATAAACTTCTTATTTTACATAAACATGTTAATCATGTTTGCTTTCCTTCATGTTTTTAAGTTTTATGTCCTCAATTTGGACTTCTTCTTTCATCACTTTTGTGCCTAAATACATACATGACAATAAATTATTAGATTTAAAATCTTGAGGTTTATTTTACTCCATCTTCTCCTTCTTAGGTTACTTTTCCTCCATGACTATCTCATTCTCCTTAAGGTGTTTCTCACCTTCCTCTTGTCTACCAACATATTCATCCCTCATGACATCTCTTTCTTGAGTTACCTACATAATAACTTATTTTTATTCTCATTATCTCTCATGACAATATTTCTTCTTCTCTCCATGAGTAGACTTATGGGCCACTTAACTCTCTTCTTCTTCATTTCCCAACCATACCATTAGATTTCATCTTCTTGTATGAGCTTCACCAAGATATTTATCCTTTATAACCTTTAATCTATCTCATTCATCTCCTCTTCAACAAACATTTTTCTCTCCAGGTCTTATTTATTCTTCCTCTCATTGTGATACTCTAACTTATACAATCCCTTCCTTTCTTTTTCCTTCTTTATCTTCATATTTTCTTAAGCAAGTATTTTTCATCTTAGTTTGGTGTCTCAATATAGGTTCTCTCCTTTACCTAGTCTATTGATGCTCTTATCTTAAGTCTTTTTCATCTTGGAACTCCCCCTCTTCTTCTTGGAGTCTCTCTTATCTCTTATTAGGGATTCTCTTCTGCCACAAACTCTTACCTTATTCTTCCTCTCTAACTCATTATTTTAACTTAACTTCGTGCAACCTCAAATATCAACCATTAACAACCTCAAATAATAACCTTTAATACTTAAAATTCATAAATTTTCTAAGAGCTTCCCCACTCTGATACAACTTGATGTACATCCCTAATGCCTACACTTTCCTTATTCATTAACTAACTCTAATATCTGACTTTAATGCCTTTATTCTTCTCTAATTTTCTTGCTCCATGCAGGTACATTGCTTGTCTTTGACACTCTTGATCAAATTTTTCCTTCATTAGGATCATAAATATCCTTTTTTTTTATTCCTTATTCATTCACTCTAAGACACATCACCTTTTATCCACCTCTACAATCTATTATTATAGTAATAATACCATCCCATTCATATACAACTTTCATAACCTCATACTCTTTTCTTGGTTCAAGCTTGTCTCTCTTTGATATAGGTTATAGGTCTAAAATATCAATACATGATTCCATGGTTCTTGACTTCAAAATTGGTCTCATATTCCCATTTATATGCCTATTGAAACTCCCATACATATATAAACATAATACTCAATATCAAGGTTATAACTCTCCACCCAACTGCTCATTCTCTCTTTAAGGCCTAGTTATTGTAGCCTTATTTTAGGACAAATATTGTATTTTTAAATGATCCATATTATTTAATGAAAAATTAATACTATTTTTGTACACCTATTATCCTCTTATATCTTTTCCTAAATTTTTAAGACCCAACTCTCAATGGAAACTTACTATCTCAACACACCTCATTACCAATTATGTCTCTTTAGGCCTAGTCTAATGCAAAAGTCCTTGAAACTATATTATATGGTCAATTAAAAACTTCTAACCTCTAAAATATTTTATATCATGTCAAATAATTTTATATTACAAATTTTCATTAATTTTTATTTGTGTAAACTCAAGTTATACAATTTTCAATTTTAAAACCCTAGACTTTGTTATGACATGCCTATATAAGATTGAGAGCCTAAAAAAGGGATATTTTGATTTTTATACACTTTTAAAAAATTATAATACTTATGTGACATTTTTACTAACTTATTTGACCTTATTAAATAGTTATTAATTCATGAACAAGCATAAAACATTCCCAACTAGTAACTTTTCAGTGTTTTGAGTGTAGAATATGATTGTGTGTGAAGGCCTCATGAAATCTTACACTTATAAATGGAATTTGAATATCCAAATGGTTTTGAATAATTATTTATGTTATTACCCACCTATATTAAACTAATCCAAGATATCTTTGTCTATTAACCATAATAAGGCTCTGACATACACGGTTTTAAAATTGTGTTGCTCTTCTAAGACTATGTGACTATTTCATATGACTCTTAAACTTGTAATGTATATTTAACACTAAAAAAATTTCACCCTTTGAAAACATTACACTCTTAAAAAAAATTGAATTGAAACTATCCAAATATCACTCAACAACCATCATAAATGCATTACTTACAAGATAGTCTTGACTGTGTATTAGTAGAATTGTCTCTCCTTCAAGTACACAATGTATAACCACTTATATACTGAGAATGGAGTAAAACCACCCAATATATAAACACAAAATTATTTTTTTATTATCCTTATTTTTAAATAATACTCATATACTTTATTAAAAGATAACATAACTTCATTCTTCATTAATTCATTCCTTGACAAAATAATTACACTCTCATAACACCTATAGCAAAACAAATTGCCTTACTCAGGTTCTTGTTATGTTTTTAATATTATTTATAATCTTATTTGAACATTTAATACCATACCAACCTAATAATACTCACTCTCCCTCACATGCATTTCATTCTTCTTATTACACCAATCTTGCAAGAAACTCTAGCTTTTTACCAACCCCATGTAGGGTAGTAGTTACAAAACCAAATTTTTGGCTTATATTATTATTTTCCATGATATAAACATTAATACACCAATAAAAACACATATAGGACCAATTAGGACCCATAAAAACATTTACCAACCTTCACATTTAACACAATTCTCAAAACACCATTCAAGAGCCCATTTTCAAATTCAAATTTTCAAATTCCCATTTTGATAGTAAAAATATAAATGAGCCCATACACACAAATTAAAGACTTATAATGACTTCAAATCATACATTTTTACCCTATAATACCTATAACACCCAAATCAAACTAAAAATGACTATCATGACACTCTTACACACACTAACCACCTAAGTTTCCTTGTGATGCTCTACATCATCAACCTTATGTTTGGATGAGGGATTTATATGGGGATGATACCATTACATTTATGGCTTGAAATATTTATATAAATGTTAGATATAGGATGGGTTAGGTGAAGCCACATCTCATAGATAGATTCCCCAACAATTTAGCATCTAGTATGAAGTGAACCATTCAATCTTATAGGTGATTTTCATGGTGGATATAGATATCATAAATTCTTAGTTGGGTTAAATAGGATTGAAATTATTGAGTCTAATGACATTGATATGATGAGATTCAAGTGTTAGTATAGGAGGAGGTGAGATAGGCCCCCAGATTAGGATGTAATGATCCATAACATTGGGTAGTAGATAAATGGGATGGTAGATAGACCTTAAGATCAAGGGTAGAGGATAGATAATATCCAATAGTAAAAGAGGGAGGGGGAAGATATTCTCCCTCCAAGTCTCATTAAGAGGAGGGAGATGAGGAGGTTGATATGAGCTCAAACAAAGAGTTTGACCTTGACTAAAAAGAGAAGGATCCAATTAAGTTTACATGACTCATCAATTTTCTTATGATTTTTTAATTTTATGGTTACTACACTTTATATCTAACCTAATTATGTGTATGTGTGATGGTTTTAAGAATCTATTATTGAGTGGCACAAGATGATCTGGGATACCTATCTTAATATATTACACTTTTTTAGCAACATGAGCATAGATGAGGTTCTCTTTGATCAAGAGTTATGTAAGAGTGTGGGTAGACATTCTAACATTATTTTCCATACTTATTATGTGGCTCATGAGCTGACTAGATAAGTATATTAGATTACAAAATTAGAAGATCAAGTTAATACCTTAATCCATTTTATTCCTATGATAAATGGGGATGCTTCATCTAATAAGCATACTATAGGAGGAGAGGATTCATAGGGTAGTACTAGAAATTGGAAACACATGAGTTAGAGAATGAGCTTTGAGCAATCAGAGTCAGGAGGGTCTCAAAAGAGATAGAGTATGATCCCATGGTATTCTACCTTGAGAGGATCATGTAAAGGGTAGTTAGGTTTGGTTCCTAGGTGTTATAAATATTATACCTTTTCCATTTATTTTTCTAAATTTTGAATTCACTTTCCCTCTCGATGTGATGGCATTTTACCTAAAAATTGATGTATTATTGACATATTATATATATATATATATATATATTATCCATTTTAGTCTCAGTTATTTCTAACATTTATTAAATTCTATAATATTTCTTTTTTGTCTTATGTATTGTATATGGCTAAGAATACATGAAATGATATGGATATGATGTGGTAAATACTATTTAAATGCTTATACTTATGATGATTAATTAATGTATTTAAATGTAATAATGTAATGGTTTATAAACATATATGTGCTAAAAATTATGTTATAGGCAATCATTGGGATACGATTTCCACATGGCTAGTGATGCTTGACACGCAACATGGAATGAATGGGAGAATAGGATGCATGGAGAAAATAAAAAGGAAATTCAACTTGTCAAGATATCTCAATGGGAAAAAGAGTGATATTAGTCCATACAGGTTATGGGATGATTCTTTGTCCTTTTAGGATTATAAAATTAATAGTTTTATAGGCTTTGAGGAAGAATTGGTAAAATTTAGGATTCTATATTTGCATGGGATTCTAAGTAAGATCTTTGGGATTTATAATATGGAAAATTTTGAATTTATTTTTTTGTTTTTATTATTACTTCAACCCTCTATGTTTAACACCATGCAACTATGAGGAAATAAGTGATCATCACTGAAGGCTAAACATAGGTGAGTAAGGACATCTTCCCTCGATGCTAACATGAAAAACTAGTCACATTTGAGGGTTCATCACTAAAGGTAGGTAAATGGAAAGAGTTGTGTAAAAAAAAAAATATTCATTGACTTATCTTATCTTGGCTTTGTATTATGTCATTATTGTTCCCTTTTTTCTTTTGTTTTTTTGAAGGTTCATATTCCTAGGCCTTGGCCCCATGCAACTAGTAAGATGCAAGGGTTCATTAATAAAGACAAAGAAAGGATAATTATATAATATGGTGAAGCATGCTATTTCAGAAGGATCTATCTTGAGAAATATTTTAAACTAGGCTATAAACTAGTGTATCCAAGATGTCAAGAAATTTTATAGGAAACATAGCATATATTACTCATAAGGACCAATGTTATTATTATACTCAATGTTTATTTTTAAATCGTCTTTTAGGGATAAATGGGTAATTAATAATGATGAAAGTGTGAAATTATTTTTTTCAATGAGGATTTTCCAGGTGAACTTATAGCTAAATAGTCACCCGATAAAAATAATTGAAATGTATAAGTAACATAAATGGTTATGTAAGGGTTGTTTAATGTAAAGAGGGTAATGTGAGATGTATAAAATTTATATGTAATGGTGTTTTAGGTGCAACTAGTTGATTGAATCATCATACTCCTTACCCTATAATGTCTTCCATATTTACATACAGAACTAACCAATTGGATCTAAATTTTGACCTTCTTATTTATTTTTGTCAATCTTATAGTCAATTATCAATACAAGGTCTCTAAATTAAGTACGATGTTTGTGGACATTATTACTATATTTATGAAACATATGATTTTTCCAATCCTCATGGTTTTTAGTGACATTAAGAGGCATAATCCTTTCTTTGAGAGAAGTAAAATATACCCATGTCCTAGTGTTTGACCATGTTATAATTGAGTGTTTGTTGATTTTTTATGGGAATAGATCATTAGGATTTTAAGGAGGCCTTTATTTATTCTCAAATATTTATACTCTACTAGTGTCAATAATTTATACAACCAAGTTGAAATCCTCCAAGCATAGAGGTTTGTGTGGGTTGTAAGTCCCAACCCCATGTGGATTAAAATGAATCACAATATGCTTGTATTTTTCTAATATTTTGATAATTGAATCCATTAATTTTTTTGAGATAGTGAACACTATTTTAGGATTTTTCACTCTTTTAAAATAATTTTATTATTGTTTCAACAAATTTATTTTCAAGTTTCTCACTTGATTTGGGTTTGGGGTTCTCACATTTTTCCTTTGGAACCCATTTGGCAACCTTAATAAATTTTATTTTCACATGAGGATAATGTATAATTGTATAATTTATAAGGAAATGATAATAGGTGTGAATTCTTATACTTTTATTAATTTTTTATTAATAGACATCAAATAATTCAGTATCACTTTGAGTAACAAAAATAATCCTAAGATGTAGGGATATTATTTCTTGAAATAAGGTTGTTGGAATGGCCTTCATCTTATAAATCCATGACCTTCCCAATATCATGTTATAATTTTTATCTCTGTCTATAACATATAATTTATTTAACATTATATTTATCCCAAAGTAATAAGTAAAACTATGGTCCCAATACAAGAGGACTTAAGGTTGTCATAAACTTGAAGAGTGTTCCTGGTTAATAAACATTTAGTTTCATCATATCCCATTTTTTGAATAAAATATAAGGGGATTATGTTAACCATGGATTAATCTTCAATCATGGTTATTTTGAAATAATTATTATATATCCACACTTGTAGGTATAGTGTGGGATATCATATATTGTCCATAAAAATGTTACAAGGTAAACACTTGAGATCAAATAAATACCCAACATCCCAGAAAAAAATTCCAAGGGGTAAATATCTATGTAAATTTATTTGATTTATGATTTAGTAGTGAGTGAAGTTTTAAAAATGAAAAATACACAAGGTGTAAGGTAACACCAATATATGGGTAAGGGATTTATTCAATAGGTTCATAAATGAAATATCATAAAATATCTTGTTAAGATCTGAAACAAGATCATAGGTCCCAACCAGTTTGGATGTTCCTCTAAATTTATCCTCTAAGGGGATTTCATGGTTGATACTCCTTAATATGTGTAAAATTTTTTACTTATTCATTATCTTCTAATTCTACCAAGCCTATATTTATAGTCTTCCCTTAAGGACCAAAGTGAAGGTAAAAATTAGGATTTACTAATGTAAAAGTTTCTACATCATGGGTTCTAGTCAGTGTGGGTTGCTTAGGTAGATTATCATCTGATAAACATTGATTATTATTAGGTTGATGATTGCTAAAGTGGTTTTGATAAATGATATATTATCATTTTGTGGTGTTATTGGACCTATCTAGGAATGTTGGGGTTTCCCATTGGTATTTCTCAAGAACATATTGGTAAATAATTACCTCTAATCTTAGGAAATCCTTTTAGTGAACTCTTTTTACTCCCTATAAGAGTGAATATCATAGACAATAACTCTATAAAATAAAAAATAAATGTTGGGATCATAATCCATATGTCTAAGACTTTGATTATGTGGATTAAATCCTTAATTGAAATTATAATGTTGGTTATTGTTTTAGTATGGTTTATTTTGGATAAATTATTAGGTTTGATACAACATTTTCAAGCTTTGATTCTAATTTTTATATTATTTTTCTTATGGAGGTAAATGATTAAAATATATGGCATGAATAGTAGGTGTGGGATTGGGGTTATTTTGATTCTCTCTCCCATGATAATATTTTTATTACTATTATTTCTATTTTTATTGTTATTAATCACATTATTATGTTTTAGCCTAGTTTGTAACATTGTTATTAGTCCCATTACAGTTTCAATTTAACACATTGTACCCTTGAATTTTTTGGGAGTTTTGATTATTACTTTGATAAATTTCACTATTTTTATTGAGAGTATTAATATTTACATTGGGCCCATAAGTCCTACAATAGCTACCTATGGTCACTTAGTTTATTATTAAAGTGTTTTTTAGTTCTTCCTTAGAGGATTGATATGGAAATTCTAAAACATATTCCCTATTTTTTCAATTTATGGAATGGATAAAGAGACCACATAGATCTCTTTGGTTGATTTTAGGCATACTAGTATAAGATTAGATTACTTTCCACCATCTTGTGATGAATTAGGTATAAAACTTAGTAGGATCTTGTTATAGACACTAAATTAATTTATTTGACACTTGAAAATGTTAATCTAAACCTACACTTATTCTACATGACTTATGCATCTCCAAACACATCTCACTCATCATTTCCACATAGCTACAATTTAGTTATGAGATCGATCCATTGTAAATTGATATCAATCACCTACATGAACCTTTTAGTATGTATTAAATTAGTTAAAAATGTTACTCAAACATTTATATATTACCATATTATCACTTTTATCTCTTAGATATAAACATCACATTATTAAGATAATTTCAACATTATTATCTTGAGATTTATGTTACTACCCTTCACCTATTAATGGCTATTTTTCAAAATCAATTCATTTTCTTAGGTTACCCTTTCACCTAGTGTGTTAGTGGTGAGATAAATTACCTCATTAAGTGCATATAAATACAAATAAATGTCAAGCATATTCATCATTTGGCATTCTCAAGTATCTATCCAATATATTACTGGACATTGAGAAAATATGCCCTCCTCTTCCTAAATCACAAATCAGTCACTAAGAGTAGTCATCAGCTAAGTCTGAATCATACCAAGGTAGGTTAAGATCCATTAATTTAAAGATCAAAACCAAATTTATATGCACATTAATATATCAAATTATCACAATCACAAAATCATAATAAGGGGAAGAAATAGGTGTGGCTTGAATTCTTGTTATGAAGTATTAGATACATAAGCACCATTCAATCATCAAGGGGTGGTTGGAGTCAACACATCCCAATTATAATTTCATTATTTTTTACATGTTTTTATCCTTCACAAGTGGACTTAAGGTTTTAAGGATAATTAATTTGTTTTTTGGAGCTATGTGCACATTCAAAGGTCAAATATCATACATCAGGAAGGAAAATCATATTGTATGACCATAGAGAAGAAAAATATTATAGGATAATAATGTCAACCTTAGGTCACTTATGTATAGTTAATTCACCCCAAGATTGATGTTACCATGTGTACATAAAGATACAAATCTAGATCCAAAAAAATAATAGGCCTTATTTTAGTTTATTCATGTTATCATAACACATTCATAGTCAACCACTTTAACTGAGAAGCTAAGCATATTGATGTCCTTAGTACTTTTTAAATAGAATAAATTACAATTTAAGATAAATAAAAATTAGTTAAATTCAAATTTATGCTTGAATGTCATATGTTAGTATATGATTTAATCACTCCAAATTATTCTATTTTGATTCACATTAATCTAAAAAAGGTAAACATATTATTGAACTTATATATTCATTGAACATTTCCAAACCATAGGTCACCCTTAGGGTTTCTTCCTTCTTTCTAGGGTTTTTATATTTATATCTTGAGTCTTTATTTTCAAATTTAATTTTTAATTTTACCTCACATTACAAATTACATATGGCTTTAGTAAAAGAACATTATTTCTATTAGTTGACTCAAGGCATGCTTGTCATCATTTCATATTATATTATTTTGATATGTGTTATTTTACTAAATTATATTATTTCATGGATTAAAAATTATATATTAATAAGTATTAAATGATAATTAAATATCCTACCTCCCTTAATACACAAACCCTTCAAAAAATTATTATGACAATTAAGACCACAAATACTCAAAGGGATGTTAGTCAAATACATGCCCATATAGATACATTTGATGATTAAGATGAAATGTAATTGACTCAATTTCTTGAACCAAATACACAAATGCATAATTTAATGTTGTATATGGCCTGAGATGAATATATAATTTTATCCTAAACTACTACATCAGTGGAACAATGTGATTGTTTCTATGATATTAATCAAAGCACTACTATTGATATTATTCCTACACCTTTAGTTACATGTGATGTCCACCCAAGGTGTGTGGGTAACACAAGTACTTACACATATTTCCATACCTATTCCTATACATGATATTTATTCCCATCCTTTAATGACTGTATATTACATCATCTACCTCACCTATTTCACATTCCCTTAGGTAGACTATTATAGCTCTGCATGATAAGGTGTTGTAATTATAGCAAGGTATATATCAAGTTATTCATTCATTGAATTCACATAATTTTATCCATAATCCATTATCTCTTAAGATAGTATCATGTCCCCTACCTTTATGGTTTTTACCTCCCAATTTCCCATTTTAGATGGAAAAGTTTATCTTAAACAACACCTTCAATCCTTCCATATAGCATACATAGATTATAAAACCAAAAATCATTTATTAACCAAGTTAATTCCAATGAGTATTAAATATTATGCTCTAATATGGTTTTATGACCTTCTAATTCAGTCAAGTAGTGTCTTCCTTCTTAAATCCAATTAGTTTATAGCAAACTTCTATATCAACATTATTGATAATATCTCTTATGCATAAATTTCCAAACTCAAGTAAAGATCCAATGAGATGATCAATGAATATGTACTTTGATATAATACCATGCTTTATAAGATGACCAATATATGGTAGATGATTATTTACAAGAAATATTCAATCAAAGATTACTTTCACCACTTCATTAGTCTATATAATAAAATAAATTCAGATCTTTTAACAAGTTATTTTATATAGTGAGAGATCATGAAGTCAATATCCTTGAACTCAATAAGGTTAAGTAATCCACTTCAAATACTTCAAATACCAAGTTTCAAATCAATCCAAATCATAAGGGGAAATCAAATGAGAGAAACAATGAATCAAAACTTATAGTTAATGTAATATCACAACTTACAAATAGGCTTCTCTTACTTGATCCATAAAATAGGTATTTTTCATGCTTACCTCAAATTCATCATAAATCGATACAAAAGATACTTGAGTGAAATATTTAAGCATCCCCCTAAGCCACTAGTGGTCAATATAAGCAGGACTTTACCTATATCTATTTTAATTATCACTAATGTGTTAGATATTCTATAAGCATATGTTTTAAGTTAAAACACAATATAAAAGATATTATTGATAACAACATTATTGTATTCAGTACAATTATATAAGACTCAATACCACAATAAAATGAAAACTATAACTTTAAAATATCTAATGAAACATTTCCAAAGCATGAAAAAATAGAAAGTAAGGATATTTATGAAGTGCATTATACATACCATGTGCATTCTCCTCCTAATACATGTATTCATCCAATATATGATATTACTAACACATTTACAATAATATTACCATAGTGGCCTATGATTACATTTTATTATATCAATATAATTGATGATGATGTATATTTCCATGCATTACTCATAGAGATCACATAAATGAGTACCCTATACAAATGGTTTTTCATGGTTCAATAAAAAATGTTTTCACCAAGACACTTCTCAAATCTCCTAGATATAAACAAAAAGATATACAATATAATATAAGAGTGGTAAAATGATTTAATGTATGTACACAAGATACCCTTGATCATATTATATTACCTATTCGATTAGCCCCTACCATAGTGGATGCTTTATTATTAATTATACCAAGTAATGGGTCTTTGAGATATTTTTGGGATGCCCTTGGATTCAAAATATCTATGTATTAGCATATATATTTCATAAATGAAGTAATTATATACACTAAAATAGAGTAGTTATAGTTCCAAGCATTTAATATGATCACCCTCTTTAGTTAGTGGTATATCATCCTCCACCCCCACCATCATGATAGTTAGTTATTACTCCTATTAAAAACCATTATAAATAGGTGGTTTTTACTCCTATGTAGTATTAATGTAGTATTATTATTTAAAGGTAATTATTTCACCCATCCAGGATCTATCTACACATTTGAATCATAAGAGAGTAGTTGATTCTCCTAGATAGCCAATTTCATAACATTTATCACATTGGAGAGCTACTTTAGACTCCCATGCATATTTATATGCTATATCATGTAGCAAGTTAGTCCCATGGATATTTCATCATGTTCCCTATTGAACACATGTACCTATGCATTTTCCTATTATACAACACAACCCAAAGATTCATAGGCCTTCTAGAGCTATGCATCATACACATGATTCTATGAGCATTGGTGATAATGGTTACATTATAACACATGAATCCTTTTTATATTTCAATAAACCTACACTTGATACTTTTCATTCATGAAATATATCCCTTGAAATTGATCAAAATATACCCCCATGAATATCCCAATGATGGGATAATTGGCTATCACCTTTGCACATATTTAATTAGATTCAAAAATACAAAAAATAAGAAAATACCAAAAAAACAAATATTAATATAATCAAAATCCAAGACATGAACATGACATGAGTTTTTATATTACACCATTTTCATATGTTATGTATCACATGTTTGGTATATGGAAAAAAAATTCATACACATGTGTTTCATGATTTATATGAGTGTGATGCAAGACATATAAATCATAAATGGATACATAGATATTGGACCTTTCCTTTATGCAAGGTCCATGTTGATGTTTGGGGCATATAATTCTATGGGTTATATTATCATAGGTTATATATTTATATGACATCTTTACCATGTTGAGCTACATTGTTTTATTGCACACCCCTTTCTAGGTACTCATTTATTACATAGTCCTACATTGGATATGTTATTTTACCATGATGTGATACTATCATATATGGATAGTGAAGACTAGTTTTCATTTGTATTATGATTCACTAATTTTGCATGATAGGATAGTCATTATTGTCTATTGTGTGTAATCCCATGACCTTGTTTATGGCTCCTTAAAATTCATTTTTATTGACATATCTATGTCTTTTATATGCATCCCTTGGGCCTTATGTTACATAGTATATGCTATTGTGTGACACTATGTGTTGAGCTTTCTAGGGTTGTGTGATTATTATGTTTAAATGTGTTGTAATTCATATCATGCACTTCCCCTTTGTTTTATGTGCCATGATTTATATAATTCACTTCCTTACTATGTAGTATTAATTACTAACAATTATTATTGTTTGCTTCATAAATACATCTATCTTAACATACCACTTATATTCCCTTGCATTATGTATGTTACATACGTGCCTTGATTCTATATGCATTACTATGATACTTTCCATGGGTTGACATGTTTTTAAATGATATTATATTTATACATGTAATGATACATTTCACTTCTCTTTTGAGATGATTGACATACAGGATCTATCCCTCACCTCAAAAGGGGAGAATATTATTAGAATTTTTCCTATAGACTAAATCTTCCATGAGTATATTTTACTATAATATATAGATTGTAGAGTTTATATGTGATTCAAGTATTAGATTAAGAAAGTTATTTATAGTTTGTAGATAAATTTTTGGGTCATTTGTACTCTATTTTACACTTCATGAGTGACATATTTTAAGTTTATTTTATATTTATTTGGGCATGATATTGGTTCATGCACACATATACACTATTTAAAATTCATTTAGGCTTTATGTTGGTTCATGCACACACATACACTATTTCATATTCAATAGGGCATCATGTTTATTCATGTATATATATATGCACTATTAAAAATTTTGGTTTGGAATGATGTTGTTTCATGCAAATTATGATAAGTTATAGTTGGCACTGATTCAGTGGGGAATGATGCTAGTTCATGCACATTTTCACCTTTGCAATTTTTTATCAAGTATTTTCAAGTGTGGGGAAAACTTGAATCTATAAATTAAACTACAATGGTTGATTAAAAAAAATGTACATTGAGGTTCAACAAAACATAATGACCATGGCATTATCCATAGTGAACCATTGTGTGGTTTTCACCTTATAATCTTTGGGTTATAATATTAGTTTTGAATTAGTTACATATGGGTCGGGGGTAGTTTTATTCTAATCCATGGCCCTTGCCTTAGTTAAATTTCAAATCAAGGATTGATCACCCTCAATTACACCATGTTCTCTATATGCTTCAGCAAGGAAACACAATTCTCCAATGCTTCAATAAGGAATCATCTTCAATAAGTTATGGTGTAAATATAGTTTATTCACATACAAGTGTATTCCTTCTTTTCTCTCTTAAGTTTCAAAAATATTTTAGATTTAAAATCTCATTTTATGGACACTAACTACTACATTTATTTATAATTTTTACTTGGATCAAATTAAACATTTGTATCCCTCTCCCAAATACAATGTGTGTTATACACACTCAAAAATAGATTTATCCTTTTCCTCTAGTATTTTCATTCCATTACAATACTAGAATAAAAAGGAAGCATTGTAAACACTAAATTTTGTTATTTGACACTTGACAATGTCAATATTAAACCACACTTATCCTTCATGGATTTTTCATCTCCAAATAGATCTCAATCACCATTCCCACACCCTTAGATGTTAGTTATGAGCTAGATCCATTCTAATTTATTATCAGTCACCTATGGAAATAATTTAGTTTATGTTAAAGTAGCTTAATATCCTACTCAAACATTTCTAGATTACCACATTGGCATTTTTATCTCCTAGATAGTGATGTTATATGTTTATGGTAACATCAACATAACTATTTTGAGGCTAAAATTACCATTTTTTTCCTAGCATAAAATATTTTTAAAAATCAAATTATTTCCTTAGGTTGGTCCATTCACCTAAAATATCAATGGTATAGGAAATCATCTAATTGAGTACATATAAATAAAGTTAAAAATATTCATCATTTGGAATTATCAAGTACCTATTAAACATACTACTGCACATTGATAAAATATTCCCTATTCTTCCTAAATAACAAATTAGTCACTAGGGTTAGTCATCAACTAATTCTAAAGAATACCAAGATAGGTCAAGATCCAACATTGTCAAGATCAAATCTATATTTCTAGGTATATTCATATGGTGAAATAAAATAATTGTATAATCATAATAAGTTAAATAATTACAAGTGTCTTGACTTCATTTTTTATAATATTGGATACATAGGTAGTAGTTAATTATGAAGGGGGTGATTGGGTTCATCTCATCCTAATTATACTTATTTACATTTTTACATGCTTTTATCTTTACAAGTGGACAGAGATTTTCAACGAGGAATTTTATTTCTAGAGCTAGGTGCACAATTAAGGGTAAATTATCACACATATAAAATCATAGTAGGAAATTGCATCACATGAAAAATATTCTATGAAAATAACATCATACTTATGTTTCCTACATCATATTAATTAACCCAAGGCCTGATGCCAACAACCCTACACATATAAAGATAAAGTTCCAATTCAGAATAAATCATAGGCCCTATTCTAGTCTATTCATGTTATCAAAACATAGTTACAATTAATGAGTCAAACAATGAAGTTATTTATCTTGATCTTCATTATACTTTATAAATATAATAAATTTCATTATTAGATCAATATCAATCAGTTATACTTAGATTTATGCTTAAATTTCATTAGTATCTAAATAATTTATTCTAGTTTATATTATTATAATTTTCATTAATTTAAAAATAAGATAAACACCTACTTAATGTGAAAAAATTATCATATGCCAATGCGAGTAATTTGGTCATGTCAAATACTCAAACAAATTTAGGGATAAAATATTTAAAATAATGAATAGAATTCTCTAAATTTTGATACTACCAATATAGAGTGATTCCCTCAATATTTTTGGTAAAAACAATACCACTACTACATCTCAATGGAGTATCTCTTTGATCCCAATGGCATAATATTTAATGTGAGCATTTAGATCTCCCTCTCCCTTGTATTTTAAAATTTCAAGCAATGGGAAATGTAAGATAACTCCTTGAATCATGTGATCAACAAGTTCCTTAATGTATTCGACATAATTCCCCATTATGCTAAAATCTAACATAGAAGCATTTGGATAGATTCAAAGGGGGAGAGATCGATATGTTGTAGGATATAATCCTTTAGGGCAAAGCATTGTCACTTGAGTTGTCTTATAGTTATTCAATTATGTGGATTTGGAGAATATATATTAATATGGTGGATTTTTTTTGAAATGAAGCATGTCATTTACTGCATGACTAGGTAGAATGTATGAGATAAGGACACTAACTGGCACCAAATTGGGTGGAAGATATGGGGTGGCATACCATTAGGTATATATTTTTAAGGTCCCAAATAAGGTAGTGTATCACATGCATATTATTAGGATTGATATATGAGGGAGGGGTGCTAGCAAGAGTATAATTATAAGGATATTAATGCATAGGTGTTATGTTACCCATACATTTGGGAGTATTGTATGAGATAAAACCTCCCTGAATCGGTAATATGGGGAGTTATATAAAATTTGGTAGCTTTGATTTGGAGTAAGCTAGTAGGGGACTACATTAATTTAGGAAGAAGGAGGACATATTTAGTTATTAATGTTTATCAAAAATCCATGATTTGATAGACCTAATTGAGAGGAAAATTGATTACTTGATTGGTTTTGAATACATCCCACCAAGGCAGAGATGAGATCATTTGGATTAGTAATACAGATTGATTTGATACCTCCCTTATAGAAGGTTTTAAAGGAAAGGGATAATAGACTAATATGAATTTATTTGTATTTATTTAATCATTATAAATCACATTAGATTATTTTGTAATCACTAGATTGGAAATATTTGATCTATAAGTAAGGAAAGGCAACTACATTCTACCTAATGACTCCTATATGGTATCAATGCTTTTATTATACCAATCAAATATTTTGATTCTCTCAAAGTCAAGAGTTTTTAGGCTAATGTAGGGTCTAGTTATAAATATGGGCATATAAAACCCCACAAATCAAGGTCATGTCATTTGAGTTGTGCCAACAATTGTAAGATTTTGAAGATTCACGTAACTTTTCCAAGACCACATTAGATATAATGTGTGGAATGAAAGAGGAAAATTTTTAGTAGGGATATGGGTTGTTAATCCTTTGATTTTTTGGTCCTTAAAATTATCCCAACTAGAAAATGAATGTTTATCTTGGGATCAAACATTATTTATAAAGTCATTTAGGCCCATGAACCTATTGAAATCCTCACTAGACATATTTTGGGGGTGTATGGAGACCCTCATAATAAATGGTAGAGGATAGAGATGAATGAAGAAAAGAAAAGAAAGTGGAAAAATGTAAAATTCAATGCTTTCATGTTGATTTCACCATATTTTTATGCATGAATTAGCACATTAATCTTATGCACTCTACTTCCTAGGGTTGGGTTGAGATGGCCATAAAATAATGATGTGCAATGTAACTAGTGATTTTCTTGAATGTGTTAAGCTTGATGAATGGTATGGGCTTATTGAATTGTATGAGCTATCATGTTGGGATTAAGAACTATACATCTCATTGAGTATTATATTTTGTACAAATACTCTTCTATTACTTTGTAATGTTTACTTAGGGCATAAAACTATCTAGGAATAAGGGCTATATAATATCTTATCTCAATGATAACTAGGTAGTATAAATCTTAGTCAATATTATTTTCTCTAAATGGATATATAGAATTTAGTTTGAATTACTTGTGATATTTGATCAAATCAATTGGGTTGGTATTGTTAAGGCAATGTCATCTACTAAAGAGAATAAATAGAATAATGTTAAACATGACGATGAAGATTCAAATAAAATATGGAAGTTTGATTATTAGAAAGCTAACATATCACACCCTAATTCCTCACTAAGTAAAAATACTTGATTATCCATGTATTTTTATGGTTAAAATTTTGATTTGATTATTATTTAGCTAATATATAAGTCATATGTTGTTATGGGATAGATGTATGTTACTTTAGTTTCACGGTTGCACTGTTATGAATTAGTTTTATTATATATTATTTATAATATGATCATGTTGATTTGTTATAAATTATTATTTTATGATATATGACATAATGATTGGAATAACTACATTCTTTTCATGAGTTTAATGCAAGATAGATTCATCACTTAGAACATGATGGAGGGAGAGCATCATCATAGAGGGTGATGTAGATGTAGGTGTTGGGGGATGATAGAGGAATGGATAGAACCCTTACACACTCCAAATTAATAGCACTCATTAAAGTCATAGTTTTCATGGTTAGCATTAGTACATATTTTATGATTATTTGCATTTAGATAATTATCTATGCATACTAGTTATGTGTTATCAAAATTTAATGCTTATGTGGAATTAATCTTGTGTGATTGAATTTATATCATTTTAATGTATTCATGATTATTAATTATTTTTTTTAATGTAAATTTTCATGAATTTTGTTTGGTAATACCATATATAGACTAAAAATCTTGTCTTAATAATGTTGAGAACATAAGCTAGTTATATCTATGATATTCAGGAATATCATTATAGGGATTAGCACCTTAATATACATAGATAACAAAATACATTATATGATCAATATAATGTAAATATAATAACCATCTTATTTTTATATAATATTTATGGATATACAATTTTGGATTTAAAACAATAGTATTTACTTTATATTATTCATATTATTCTTGCATCATGATGTTTGAATGAAACTATATTTTAATGGATTTTTTATAATTAGGAAATAAAATAAATAAGTAGGAAGTAAAATGTCATAAAGGAAGAAAAATGAATAAAATAATTATATTTTATTATAATCAAGAAATGAAATGAAAAATAATAAAGTAAAAAAATAGAAAACACTAAAAATAAAAAGGGGTGAGCTTTAAAGAAAAAATGGAAATTTTTTAGAAAAAGAGAAGAAAAAAAGAGAAAAGTCATTCAAAAAAGAAACATCAAACTTGGATAATGGTGAGCTTTAAAGGGAGAAATTGAAAAGAAAGAAAATTCATGCGGTGGAAAACAAATAAGGGAAGTTGGTGGCATAGGGAGGAGGAGAAGAGAAGCAGAAAGAAGGAGCACATGATAGAGTAGAGGAGTTGAGAGAACAAAGAAAAAAATAAGTAGAATAGAGGAAAGGAAGGCATAGTCTTCTGGAAACATCTCAGTGATAAGGTAGATGAAGTTATTAAGATTTTATTTGGTAAAATTTTGTATGTGTTTGATTCTCAATAAAATAAGAGAGTATAGGTACAAATCCCATAAAGGCATCCATCAAATAAATTAGATACACATATATATTGATCTATATGTATGTATTCCATGAAAAACTCGTAGAGAAAGCATTGTGTGTTTATCAAAATTATGAGTTTTCTCAAGTCTAAACTATGTGTTGAATATTAAAATAACATGTAGTGAATATATACATAAAGAGAACTATATGGAATAAATTAAGTACCTAGATACTATAGAGTAAAAAATTACTCTACATTTCATTCTAATTTTTAGTTGTGCACTGCAAAATTTTGTTCCCGCATACTTTGGTCTGAGACAGTGAAGTTTTGAAATAGAGCATGGGCTCTATTTTCCTTTTGAATCATTTATGACTAAGTGTTGAAATCAAGTGAAAGCTACCAAGTGTCATCATCTAAGGCACTTTTCATAATTTCAATAAGGCCACAGAATGTGCTACATGTCCCATAACAACTTAGCAGAATGTGACAAGTGTCAGCATTTGCGTTTCATTTCAGTGTTCACATTTCAAATCTCTTTTCAGCATAAGGCTTCAAAAAGATAAGAGTATAGGTAAAGCAAAAAGTTCCAAGTGGAAATCATAGAAGGTCTCAATTTTTCTTTTCTAAAAGCGACGAAAGATGTCATGTATCCTAGTAGGAGAGAGTGGAAGCCACCACATGTCAAGATCTGAATTATCTTCATTTTGCTTCACCGATATATCAAAGACTATGGTGGGTCTTAAGTTTTGTTTTTAAAGAAAGCGAAAGATGCCAAGTGTCATTGTCTGTGTAAATATGAAATGAGACCTGATTGTTTCTATGATATAAATAGAGTAAAGTGGAGACCACCACATGTCACCTTCTACAAGTTTCTAAAAAGGTAGCTAAAAGAAGTGGAGACCACCACCTAACCCCAATTAAGTAAAATAGAGATTTCCATGTGTCTTTTGTTGAGAAAAGCAAAAATCACCACCTGTCCCTATGCTCCTTTCAAGTTGCTCGGGCAAGAAAGGTTGTGGGTCTTATTTTCTTTTAAGTTGTTAAAGTTTCGAGCAAGTGGATTGCAATAGGTGTCAAAGGTAAAACATTCCTAAGCAAAGATATAGTAAGAATATAAGTAAAGCAGAGAGTACCATGTTTCCTCAGTAAGGTTGTGAAACCCACCAAGTGTCATCCTCTGGTGTCTCCTAAAGTAATAAGAAGGTTTTAAAGGAATTGGCTAAGTGTCCTCTTCTGTGGAATAGAAGGGAGTGTCCTGCGATCTATTTTTAGCCAATGAACTGCCAAAAGACAAAGCATTCCAAAATCTTTGAAATATCTTCTATTAGACACTTCTAGTTCAGTTAGATTTTAGTTGGGCCATTAGATTGGGAACAAGTAGACAATCCAGAGTGAATCCAAGGCTATAAATAAGGGAGTAGAGATCACCAGAAAGGATCATCATTAGATACCAGAGAGAATTTTTTGAGAGAATTATTGTCAAGAGTTTAGACTTTCTAGAGCTGTGACTAGGAATATCATTTGCCTTTATTCTATTTTCTTAAGTTGGTAAGTTTATGTAACTATGCATGTTTATGTGCCTCTTATGTGACTAGAGAATTAATAAGAAGATAGAATCCTATGCCTTTGTTGATAATTTCTATGTCATTACAAAAGTAGTCTAGGCTGTGTTGTCAAGAGTTTTTAGACTTTCTAGATCTGTGATTAGGAATGTCATTTGCCTTTATTTCATTTTCTTGAGTTGAAAGGTTTATATAATTGTGCATGTTTTTGTGCCTCTTATGTGACTAGAGAATTCAAATAAGAATATTGAACCCTATTACTTTGTTGATATTTTTTGTATCACTACAAAAGCAGTTTATGCTATGAGCCTCTATTTCTATTGTTTCCATTTTTTACATTGATCATGCACTTGTTTGCTCTTAAATGTAATTGAATCTTACATATAGTCACATTGTGCTCAATATTAAGGTCTAATTACATTTAGGTGCATCACCATAGTTAGATTTTCCTTCTTGCATTTGTGTTTCTGTTAAAATTCTTCTCTTTTCCCAGTATACACTTGATATAAAGAAGAGACCAGCTTCTTAAAAATCTAGAGATTGTTTCAAGTCACAAGTTCCACATCTTGAAACTTCCCATTGTTGGTATTAGAATCAAACATAATTTTAAACATCAACAGTTTTTTGGCATGCCTGGTGGGACCAATTTTGAAGTTTCTTTCAAGATCGTATGAACCAGAGAGCTACGAGGAGTCATAGCTATGGACCAGTAACCAGATCATAATCTACTATAAATCCAAGTATTCTTTTTCCACCTTTGGTAACTAGTCCAAGAGAAGAGTTAACTAGTTTATACCAATACCAAGAGAAAATATGGGAGCCCCTATACCCCCAAGAAATTATGCAAGTTGGAGCACTGGTAGTCCATTGATTCTCCCAATACCACCAACCACTTGGGACCCTATCCCAGTCAATGCCCTAAAAGCTCTAACCAAATTCAGTGGGCAAGACTTTAAAACACCTGAAGAACATCTGCAGGATGTATCAGATGTCTATGTTATACATGTTGTCACACAACAAAATGTGGCCATAAGACTATTAGCAGCTTCTTTTAAAGGGAAGGCTCTAGAATGGTATCAGTCTTTAACCCTAAATACCATATCTACATGGGATCAACTTAGAGATATTTTATTTGAAAGATTCAAAGAAAAGGGTGATAAGTCTTCTTTGTTACAATAATTAATTACCATCCAAAGGGCACCACAAGAAACAATGACTGACTTCAATTCTAGATTTCAAAAGACTTGGGAAAGAATCCCTACTACAGCTAGACCATTACCAGGTATGGCCATAGTGTTTTATCTTAAGGCTTTGAATTTAGATATATCTGTTATGATTCAGTCACTTGGAGGACACACTTTGCCAGAGGCTTATGACTATGCGGTCAGAGCTGAGAATAATTTAATAAATGCTGGAAAGTTACCCCCAAGGCCTCCCATGTCCATGTTCCTATAAATTTCCTTACCATTACCTCAAGAAGCCCCTAAATCTATAACCCCATTTGTGTCTATGTACACATATCCTCAACCACCTACTAAAGAAAGTGTCCCCACTCAGTCATCTGAGCTGGATGATATCAAGAATATCTTGAGGACATTTTATAATGAGATGATTAATATAAAAAGACAATAGAATACTTTCCCTAGGCCTCCATATCAAGGCTATCAAGGAAATATATTTTCATCTCAGCCAAACCAATACTAGGGTCCTCTAAGGAAAAATAACCCTCAGCCAACAAACCAATTAGTTGTAGTCCCCACACCCTCACAGACTATTCCTCCCAATTCAAATAGGGAGATTATTCTAGGGTAAAATAACTATGTAGATAAAACTAATTCTTGGTGTTTCCCTTGTAATAATGCTCATACATATAGAGATTGTTCTATGGGTAATTTGTAACAAAAGGTGGTAGAATAAAGAAGAATGGATGGTCAGTTTGCAAGTTCCAGTGATAATCAAGCCTACCAGTCTTCTGGTATGCAAAATTTAGTCTTACTGGCTCAAATTCAAGGGATGTCTTTGCAAAAAGAGGAATAAATAGCCTCGAAAAATGCTTTGTTCTCATGGGTTGAAGATGAAGAATCAATTTTCTTGAACAAAGAATCTACCTCTAAAAAACTAGTGGTGCAATCTGATTATTATACTAAATCAAAGAGAAGGATGGTGGAATAGACTGAGGTTATAAATAGTCAAGTCATGGAGAATCCTCCATTTCAAGGACAAAGAAACATAGCTGTTAGACAAGAAGTGCCTCAGCTAGTGCAGAGTCAAGGGATTCTTGCACAAATTCAAGAAAAAATAAGATATCCTTATTTTCAAAGAACTCAGACTCTGGGACCAATAAATGTGGTGGATCAATTAAAGAAGACTCTAGCACAAGTATTAATATGGGATATATTGGCTATTCCTGAATAGAATACACTACTACAAGAATCTCTACAAGGCCAAATAGTGCCCAAAGGTACTATTATCAAAGAAGGACCTACTAAAAAAGAAAATGTCAAAGACACAGTTCATTTGCAGACAATAGCCCTAGTGAATAATGCACTAGAGGTAAGCAAATCCAAACCAGATCCCTTCTATTTAACTTTAATAGTGGGTAAGAAAATACTGCATAATGCAATGATTGATTCAGGGGCTATTACTATGGTTATGCCTAAGCAGATAGCTAATGCTTTAAAGATAAAATATGAGCCACTCACTAAAGGAGTCATGCAGCTAGATGGCAAAGCAGTACAAATAATAGGGAGAATCAAACAACTCTAATTACAATTATATGATTTTCCTAATATAATTGTAAATCAAGATGTATTAGTCATAGACATACCTCCTATATTTGGCCTATGTTTATCCAGAGACTTTACAGCCAAGATAGGAGGATATATGTCCCTTGATTGGTCTCACCTCATCTTAAGAACCAAGTATGGTTCAAAGATGAAGATATTATCTGAGCCATTATATAAGGATCACATCACTTATAAACCAACTGCAAAGTTAGAGGTAGCTCATGCTATGATGAATAAAGAAGAAAGGGTTTTTGTTGAGGAGTTAGGTGAATGGACTGGACATGATCAAGAAGAGGAAAATGATCATTTATTAGCTATGATGCAAAGTGACCCATATGGAAATTATGACTCTATTGGTCTAGAAACTTATGTTATACTTGATGAAGATCATAAAATCCCAAATGTTCTAGAGGAAGAAAAGTCAAAAGATACCTCTTCTACTAATCCTCAAGTATCTCAACATGAATTCCAGATTTCAAGTGAGAAGTCACAAGTGTATGCCTTAATCTCTGATGAAGAAGAAATCATTTCTGACTTTTTTCTTACTTTTCAAGATGATGTGGAGGAGCACTGACATTTCCTTGATCATGATTTGAATGAATTTTTTGAAATCATTGGATCAGGTTATACTATTTTTTAGGGAAGTTGTGAGCTGGTTGTAGATGAACAAGATAGCATTGAGACTCAATTACATATGCAAAATTATTGTAAACTTTTAGAATTATCCTTTTAAGAAGTTGGTAATTTTGAAGTCATTAAAGAGGATGATCATGCAATGGAATCTAAGTTTGAGGTAGAAGGAGTTAAGTCAATAAATGGTATATGTCAAAGGGCTTATGTTGATGAGAAAATAATCGTTAATTTCTTGATAAGACATACCAATATCAAGAGCCAACATTCAATGACTTTCCAAGAAAAAGAAGAGTCTATATATGTTGGAAGTAGGTTTGACTCAGACTCACTCAAATGTAGGCTAGACACCAAGGCATACAAAGAAAGCAAGTCATCAGAGCTATATCCAATTCAAACATTTGTCCGAAAATATAAGCTAGCTTGTCATAAAGGAGACTTTAGAAATTCTTCTTTTGATCCAGGAGGGAGATAAAGATACTTGGTTAATGTAGTTAAATAGTTTCCCCTTTTTGTATTGCTTTGTTTTCCAATTTTTGTTTTCCCACTTTTCTTTTAAATAAGTGTTCTTTGAACACGTAGTCGGCAGCTCAAAATTTTCAAAATTCTCCAATACATTGAATTTTTCCCAAATCTTTAGAAATCCCCAAGGTACCTTGCACTGTCACTTGCATAATGTGTCTATCTCACTATTTCATAAAGATTGAGTAGGATCTGCTAATAGTTATCTAAGTTTAATGTCATTTTGAGACTTGATAGGTCAATAAATACCTCTTAGCAAGAGTTAAAAGCTTAAAAGTTCTCAAACATTCCTACATCTATGAAAAAATATATTGTTACTTGCATTTTTTAGTGCCTAGTAAACTTGCTTTAGTGAAAGTGTTTCTATTTTGAAAAAGTTCATACAAGTTATCACAGAAAAGATACAAAAGATGGAGGGAGCACAGTCTTCACAACAAGGAACTAGGATGTATGAATCCCTTAATGAGTTTCTTTCAAGTAAGTTGTATGCTTCAACTCTCGTGTAACCATTAAGGACCTATCCAAGGACCAAAATTCCTAAATTTGGTCAAGCAAGTGACCCAATGAAAATAAAAGATTATGCAAATAGTGTCATGGACCCAATTCTTTAGAGAATTAGTAGCAAAACTCTTAGAGAAGGGGAAGATCAAATGTGTCTACAAAGGGCTAGAGTAGGGCAATATGAAACATTTGCCATGAGGATATGGACTTCACAACTAGCACAATTCATTGTCCCAACTATACATCCAAGTCCTGACTTGATCAAATTATGCGTAGATTTATTCCATGCACCCTAATGCACCATTCAATAGGGTCCATTTTCAGTACAAATCACACCACAAGCTATCAGGGATATGTTAGCCCTATATCATGATAGTATAGCTACGTTTCCCATTATTGCTAAAATTCAAAGAACATGGGCAAACATCAATACTTAGTCAAGGTTCTTGAGATTTGAATTACAAATAGCTGATGATGACACTACAGTGCCCACACTCCCTGCAGCAAGAGCCCAATTCACACAAGCTAGCCAAGACACACTATCTATGATGGCTTTCATCTTTGGCATGAAAGATGATATGGTAGTTTATGTAGAACAAATGGCTATCCTCTTTAGGCTGAAAACCATTGACAAAACTCAAGAGTATCAGCTCAACTTTTTTTAACAAATTACTTTCTCAATGGTGGAACAACTGGCCCATTTCAAATCAAAAGGAGTGTTTAGGTATTCTTATTATTTGTTTCACCTCATTTTGTTTTATAACTCTGACCTCTTTGCCCAACATATGTATCTTGATATGTATGACCCAAGTTTTGATCTCCAAAGGACCATTCCTGTGTTTGCATGGACACATATTTTGTCAAAGACTAGTGACCCATATAAATTCTAGGAAAATTTTATTACCCCTGCTTTTTTCCACCTCAGCCCTGAACTAGTTATGAATAGATTATTCCCAAGTGTTTCAAACCTTCTGGCCAGTTTCCTAATTCCTTGTGATTTCTATTTTGGATCTCACCATACAATTATAAGAGTCCATGGTTTTTATGGGGAACTAATGTTGTTACCTAAGATTTTAACTCTTAGGGTAGCATTCTTAGAGGTCACTAGGTAGGTATCAATAGTCAACAATGAATTTGGCTCTGTGAAGAGGAAAATAAAAATGTATGACCTCCCATGGATGACAACTAGCATGGTTTTGGAAACCAGGGACATTGAAGTTGTGTTGCTCAAAAAGTTAGCCTTTCTAGGTTTCCTTCTAATAGAAGATAAATGGGTATATGACCCAAATGGTTTCATAGCTTATTGGATAAGGACTAATAGGGTTACAACCAAAATTTCACATGAGGGCCACTCTTTTTGGGAAATTAGAAAAAATCCTAGAGAAGATGCTCCTAGATTTTATGTTGAGTTAACAGACTTACCCCTTCCACAAAATAGACCCTAGCAAACATTCTATGTTAAGCAGAGGGATTATGATCCTAAAGTCAAAAATAATTCTAGCTTAAGAAGGACATTAAAGAATAAGGATTGGGATGCTGAGAAAATAGAAGCCTATTGGAAATATAGGCAAGAAATTTGTCAAACAACCCATTCTTTTGGGAGTGTAGACATAGATGAGAGATGGGAAGAACTATGGGATGAGTGCCATCTCTCCCCTATATCTAGCCCAAAGACAAGTAATTTGTCGACACCAGGTGTAGAGTAGGAAGCTAGGGTTGGGTCAAGCCAAGAGTCATAAGCCTCAGAGCAAATTGTAGCTATAGTAACTGTATCAGTTTGGCCCCAATCTCTCAGCATCATGGAAAATCAAAAGAGTGTGGTGCCTTCACCACCATAAGCTTCCCCATTATCATCAGTTATAGATATTCCCAATTCTCCACAAGCATCATTCAAAGGAAAAGAAATGTAGCCAAAAGAAGAGACACCCAAGAAGCAAAAGAGGGCACAGTTTCAGTTTGATTTAGAAGAGGAGATGAACACCCCACAACACTAATTATAGAGTACTGTAATTGCTCCTTAGGTAAGTATTATTCCTCCTCCTCCTTCTCAGTCTATTTCTTCTCCTATTGGCATGATGATTTCATCTAGCTAGATGACATCCCCTATCACTTCTATCATTCCCATTTCTCACTTCGCCCCATCTGTGCCACCTCAAGCTTTAACATTACCTCATTTCTCCCCCTTCATTCCCAAGAAACTTCCTCCTCAGATTGCCCATAGCCAACAATTGGCTATTCAATATGGTTTACCACAAGGACATTTTTTTTGGGTGGGCACATTGCCTCTCATTCTACCTTTTAGACCCAAGTAGATGTTGCTAGGAACGTAAGGGAAGCCTGAAGAGAGAAAAAGAAGATCAAGGAAAATAAAGCCTTAACTACTCCCCATCTACAGTCACAATTTGACCCTATTCAACAACAATTGATGGTGACTCATTTGTCACCAAATGTAATAAAGCCAACTGAGTAGATGCAACCAAAGGACTACACGATGAATGCAGTGGCCATCAACATGTCCCTATTCAGGCCACAAGACAAAATTGAGATGTTAATCGAATCCACTTAAGTAGTTATTGAAGACATCAAGAAGGCTACAAAATTTGGAGGCTGATTTAGCCAAGGAAAAGGCAAACTGTAACAGTTTGACCTCAGAAATCAATAGAAAAGACAATGAAATAGAGAATCTAAATAAATAGTTGCAAGATACTATTTATCTTTAGACTCACCAGGTAGTCCAGGCCCAAAATGATTCCCTAAAGGCAGGGCTAACGTAGGTAAAGGATGTGATGACAACCCTAAGGCACAAAAAGGTAGCATTGTAAGAAAAATGTGAGGAACACATATTACAGGTTACTCAATTACAATAGAAGCTACTAGCTGAACAAAATAATACCATGGTTATACAAGCCCAATTTCAAGTAGAGCTATAGAGAGTAGAAAAATTGACACTGGAGCTAGCCAATAGGCTAAGGAATGTTAGAGTGTTAAGTTTGGTGAAGGAGCTATATGAATCCATGTGGAAGAGAATCTCTTTAGATATTATTCAACTCAGGCCTTCTCTCACCTTCCTACTAAATTCATAGAAATTATGTAAAAAGGTGGAGAGTTTAGTTGTAAACACTCTAGCTACAGTCTCTGGGAGAGTAATGGACTCTAAAATGTTGCTGCAAAAGCTTTATGATGCAACAGACACAACATTGTCAGTAGTAGGAATCAATGATAGAATGGTCACTACTAAGTGAGTAAATGAGGTTCTCAATTGCAATTCTATAGCCATCAATTGTAGAGAGCTCTTAGATGTCATGAAAGAAGGAATCAGTGAAATGAAATAGCACATTGAAGATCTAGTGCAATTAGGTCTTCCTTCTCCATTTCTTGATGACAACACTATGCTGATGGTAGATGAAATTAAATCTTTACTATTGGCCAAGTAGAATGATCAGACAGTTTTTTAGGATCTAAAGGATGATTCATCAGTCCCTAAAGTAGAAGCCGTCTTGGTTCCTGTTTCCTAGCTTGAATTCAAATTGAAGGCTACGGTTCAAATTTTGTAGAATTTTTCACACAAGGATATTATTAACCTTGATTTATCCTTCAATGAATTATAGAATAAGGAAGGGTTATCTGATGATGAGTGGTCTGCCTACCAAATAGCATTACTGAAGCTATAATTTTGAAATTTTGATCATACGAGAGTTGTGGTTTTCTTTTTGAGCAAGCTCAAAAGTCCTTAGGGTCACCAATAATTGTAGAGTAAAAAATTACTCTATGTTTCATTCTAATTTTTAGTTGCATGCTGAAAAATTTTGTTTCTGCATACTTTGGTCTGAGACAGTGAAGTTTTGAAATAGAGCATAGGCTCTATTTTCCTTTTGATTCATTTTTGACTAAGTGTTGAAATCAAGTAGAAGCTACCAAGTGTCATCATCTGAGGCACTTTTCATAATTTTAATAAGGTCACAGAATGTGCTATGTGTCCCATAGAAACTCAGTGGAATGTGACAAGTGTTGGCATCCATGTTTCATTTTGGTGTTCACATTTCAAATCTCTTTTCAATGGAAGGCTTCAAAAAGCTAAGAGTATAGGTAAAACAGAAAGTGCCAAGTGGCAATCACGGAAGGTCTCAATTTTGCTTTTCTAAAAGTGATGAAAGATGCCACGTATCCCAATAGGAGAGAGCAGAAGCCACCATGTGTCGAGATCCAAATTATCTTCATTTCACTTCATCGATATAACAAAGACTGTGGTGGGTCTCAAGTTTTGTTTTTGAAGCAAGTGAAAGCTGCCAAGTGTCATTATCTATGTAAATGTGAAATGAGACCCAATTATTTCTATGATATAAATAGATTAAAGTGGAGACCACCACGTGTCACCTTCTATAGGTTTCTAAAAAGGTAGCTAAAATAAGCGGAGACCACCACCTAACCCCAGTTAAGTAAAGTAGATATTGCCACATGTCTTTTGTTGAGGGAAGTGGAAATTACCACCTATCCTTATGCTCCTTTTCAAGTTGCTCAGGCAAGAAAGGTTGTCGGTCTTATTTTATTTTAATCTGTTAAAGTTTTGAGCAAGTGGATTGTGACAGGTGTCAAAGGTGGAACGTCCTCAAACAAAGATATAGTAAGAATATAGGTAAAGCAGAGAGTGCCATGTGTCCTCAATAAGGTTGCAGAACCCACCAAGTGTTGTCCTCTAGTGTCTCCTAAAGTAATAAGAAGATTTTCAAGGAATTGGCTAAGTGTCCTCTTTCGTGGAATAGAAGGGAGTGTCCTGTGATCTATTTTCAGCTAATGAACTGAAGACAAAGCATTTCAAAATCTATGAAATATATTTTGTTAGACATTTCTAGTTCAGTTAGATTTCAGTTGGGCCATTAGATTGGGAACAAGCAAAAAATCTTGAGTGAATCCAAGGCTATAAATAAGGGAGCAAAGATCACCAGAAAGGATCATCATCAAATACCAGAGAGAATTTTTTGAGAGAATTATTTTCAAGAGTTTAGACTTTCTAGAGCTGTGACTAGGAATATCATTTGCCTTTGTTCTATTTTCTTAAGTTGGAAAGTTTATGTAACTATGCATGTTTCTATGCCTCTTATGTGACTAGAGAATTAATAAGAAGATTGAATCATGTGCCTTTGTTGATACTTTCTGTGTCATTGCAAAAGTAGTCTAGGTTGTGTTGTCAAGAGTTTTTAGACTTTCTAGAGCTGTGATTAGGAATGTCATTTGCCTTTGTTTCATTTTCTTGAGTTGGAGGGTTTATATAACTATGTGTGTTTCTGTGCCTCTTATGTGACTAGAGCAT
>JARHVA010000785.1:0-147500 GCA_037957365.1 Torreya grandis | reverse complement strand
CCAACCAACTGATACATGGGAGACCTCTCATATATCCAAGCCATTAGTAATATGATCAGTCCTATTGACTTTTTCCATTTGACCAATACCTCATAAAGATTATGTATGAGATGGACCTAGATGATATAACTAAGATCATATAACACTCCCTCCTCTAGGATCATCCTACTTAAGGTTACCATGAATAGTGGTACCAAGCCATCCAACTTGTGACATAGCACTCATTGTGTCATAAGTCATATCACAACTTTATATAAATCTAGAATTTGTCATGCATATATCTCAAACATACTAACTCTCCTACCTAACAATATCATGTCTAAGCTTATATAGCCCATATGGCTAAGTATCTCCTCTCCTTCAGGTTGTCTAGTATACCTGTAGTCATTAATGCTCCTACTATCGATAGCCTTAGGATGACATACACATCCTCTATAGTGATAGTTATCTCTACCACATCCCCATACTCCTCCCATCTAATGGTGTTAGTTAGTCATTCCCAACATCCAAGGAACATGACTAATATATCCACACTCAGGGGAATCTTGCACATATTAGCTATCCCTCCTAGGCCTACATCTACTATCCTAGCTTTGTCTCCTATGGTCAGATGCTCTAGTAGATTTGGTAGCCAAGACATGTCTACCAATCTCTAAAATCTAGGTCATCCCTATAACTAAGAAATAACAAAAGATGTATTAGATCTTCCATGTCATGTATAATCATAATACATTATTTTTATAATTTTAATAAAAAAAAGCCTAAACTACTTTAACTCATTCATTTTTACCTATGTTTACCCTACTTGGTCCTTTTTCCCCTTACTTGGTAATTTTGGGCCATGTAGCCTTCTTTTAACCTTTTACATGCATTTCCTTACCATTTTGATTCTTTGGTCAACCTAGTTTGACCAAAATTTCCCTATTTTTGACTTGGTTGACTTAAAAATCTAAGTCAACCCTTTTATTTTCCCTTCCCTAGTACTATGTTGTCATTTTGGACTTTTAAAATTAATTGACAAACTTTACTAGGTTGATAGTTTGCAAAACATTTAGGGTCAACACATACCTACCAAGCGAGTAGTGTGGATTTTTCTCATTTTTAGCCCACTAGGTCAATTGGGTCAACCTAGTTATTTTTCACTATTGATCCCTTGCATTTTCCTAAAAAAATCATTTTTTCAATTTTATTCTTAATTCCTTCAAACATATTTGCCTAATTGGTTTTTCCTATGTATAGAATCTAATTTAGCTTCATTATGACATCTAGAAATGCTAAAAATTATTTTTTTCTAAAAATACACTTAATTCAATAAAATACTCCAAAACTAGCTTAATATTCATAGTTGCATATCTATAGTGTACCCATTGTTTCTCCTAGAGCTCCCCCTCATCTAGCTTACTGTCTCCTTGCCATCCTAGCTCATTTGGTCTCTAGAGATTTTCTCTCTCTCTTTCACAAGTCAAAATAACCAAATGCCTTCTCTTTCCCCCTAGTTAAAAATACTTTACAAAATTCAAATTCTTCAATTATTTTTTGTAGATTCCTTCTTTTGCCTATATCTTTTTTTCTATTCATCCATTTTTAAAATCATAAAATACATTGGATTTGTGATGATGTAGAGACTCTTTTACACTACTACATGCCTATATTCTAATTTTTTTGGCTATTTTTTGCACTAATTTCTATATTTTCACTTAGTGTTATTCACATTAGATGCCTTCACTTTATCTTGAAGTATTCTTCCTTATCTATAACACTAAGGTAAGTAAAAGTATGTGTTTTTCAATTTTGTCCTTTCCTTTATGTTATTTTATACTTACTACACTTTATTTATCATCAACATTATGTGTTATCATGTTATATTCCCAAATCACCATCCCATGTTGTACCTTTGTAACACATGATGAACTTTGAGTGGGTCATATATATACACAATATTTTTTACTTGTATTGATTATTTACACTTTGTATCTTGAAGGAACCCTTTGAGTCTCAATCTCTCTAAGTGCACACTCTAAGGGGTGTATTTGGAAAGGGGTGGGTAGACCATTGGTGCTTCATAATATTTTTTTCCATTTTGACACTTTCCATATACACACTTGTATCCTAAAAACCATTTACTTGAAGCTTATTATTATTATTTTTACCCATTTTAGTCATTTATAATGTTTTATCCTCCTTGTTCTTTCCTTAACCCCCTTTCACCAATTGACTATACTAGGTCAATTAGGTTAACCCCATATATTTTTTAGATTTTGATTACTATAGAGGTTAATAGGGTTGACCCTATACTATTTAGGGATATTTTTCATTAGGAGTTTCATTAGCCCTTTGACCATCTAGTTTAGGACCTAGTGATTTACCTCTCAAAAACATACAAGGCTGATTGGTTTGACCCTAAATAGATGACATATTTAAAAAGACTTAGGGAAAGATCCACATATATATACAATTTCATTTCTAGCCATTTGAGAATAGAGAAGTGGAGAAAAATAAATGCAAATAAACATATGTTTATTGACTATTCTAATTGAGGAATAAAGCTTAAGGTTCCATACTTTCTTTGGAGATATGGATCTTATCTTGTAGAGAAGAATTTTGGATGCATAGATAATTTGTGTAGCCTAGAGATAATTTATATTTTTTATCCTTACATACCATAATAATCTCTTAAAAATCACCTTGGCCAATGGAGAGATTGAGGCTCAATGGGTTCATATTCAAAGGTAAGCATTCCTAAATTTATTTCTCCTTTGTAATTGTAGATAGATAATGCAGTTATGCTTCTTTCCCATGCATTAAAATTTTGTATACACTAATGTGAGTATATGTATTCTATGCATGTTTAATTTAATTTTTTTTAATCCCCACTTTGTGCCACAAGATTTAGTGTGCACTAGATTAGATTTACTTTCTTATTATTATAATAAATTGAACATTAAACCTAGGACTCTTTTAAGGTTGTTGCATGATTGTGTTAGACTGTAGGCTTTAGAACCTTTTCTAACATGGTGTATAGTGATGAGTGATCGTTTAATCATGTCTAGAAGATCCTCATATTGGTCATACCGCTGCTTAATAAATGTATTCCCAATGATAAGTTTAGGTATGCTCTATCTTCTCCAATTTAGGATTGATTTATAGACATGATGCATTTTAGATTACATATAAAGTGTGTCTAGGGTTAGAATTTTTTAAATCTAGGGTATTTTTGCAAAAAATTAAATAATATTCAAATAAATTCAAACCCTAATATGAAATTGATTTAATTTTCTAGGTTGTTTAAAAAAATCAAAAAAATAGAAGTAAGTTAAGTTCACCAAATAGAAGTAAGTCAAGTATTGTAAAAAAAATTAAATTAATTCAAACTAGGGTTTGAACCAATATTCAAAGTAAGTCAAGTTCACCAAATGATTTAACTTTTTAGGGTTTTACAAGTGTAAATCCTAAGTTAGATTAAAGGGATGAGTTATCTAAATTAGTTAAATAATATGCAATAATTAATAACTAATTTGTTATAGATTTTTATTTATTTTTACTTTCTAAAAATAGTAATAAATATGTGAAAATAGAGACCTATCTAGAAAATAATTATTGTAGAAGATCTAGGTTCTAAAAATTGGTTTCTTGATAAGACTAAGTGTCATCAATTGGTTCCATAGGTCTAATTATTCACTAGATAGTATCACCCAACCTAGACAGTACCTCCATGATGATAGTATCCTCTTTATGGGACTCTTCCTATTTTCTAGGAGCACATGTGCCTATGTTTCTGGGTTTTATTCCTATGTACATGAATTTTGTAACTTTCTATTATGCCTAGAATATCTGATTTAGTTTGAAAACCCTTAAGCATGGCATGATTTGAAAATGTGCATTCGTTAGTAGGAAAGGTTGGACATCCTCAATACCCCACCATGAAGAGAGTTTCCTAAATACTAATACTCTAAGGAGGGATCAATCTTGATTTATTTCTCCCACCTAGTACTTGGTGCAAGTGCAAGTGAATACTTAAATTAGAGTGGTCTTGAATGCTTTGAGTGTGTTTAATATTTGAAATCTTTGAAATATGGACTTAGGTCAGTTTTAGATGGTAGTATGCAGAAGTAGGGTAGAATAGGGATAAAATACTTTATTTTTTCTCAACTTATTTCTTATTTAGATAGGATTTTGCATCTATTTTCCATCTAGTAAATAGAGGTCAAATAGACTTATATTTATAGTGATTTGTAGCTTATGGATATAATAAAATGTTATTAGACTAACCTTAGGAGGGGAATACATTTGAAAATATATCCATTTAGGAGAGTTAGGTTAAGAGACACTAGCATCAAGTTGGGGACACTAGCATAATATGGTTCTAATGTCCTTAATGTGGAATTAGTATCTAGCTAGTAGACTATTGGGAACACTTGGATGGGATCTAGGAATATTATTATGAGACTATGTTTAAGTTGACAAAAGATGTCTGTGGTTTGCATAATTATTGTAATGCATGATAAAGGATCTAGGATAAGTCTAAGGCTAATCTAGGAATATGTTATCTCAAGAAACATTCTTAGCATCTAAATATCACTTTTAGGTGATTACATTTACCAATTCAAAACATCAAGAGGTAACATGGTTGTATTAACACACAACTGTAATCCTTCTATGCTCTCCTTTTTTTCAATTATTCAAATTTTATATTATATGCAATAGTTTATACTATAATATGATCTTGGTTAAATTCATACACTAGAAAATCACTAAAATTGGGCTTAAGAAAAAGCAAGGTGTGTTATACACACATAGGTACACATTTATTTCCTTTAAACTACTCATTTCATCTTTATAAATTAATATAGTAAATGGTGGGAAAATATATATCTTAAAATCAAATATGTATAGCATATTGGTCTTGTACATTTGATAAATATCAATTAGGGCTCTACCCTTGAGTTTTAGATCTCCTATAGGCACTTAAAAATTGCACACTTACATATTTCAATGCCTAAATGCCTCAAGATCCCATAAAACTTTTTAAATCTTTGAAAAACCCCTCTTAAACAACCAAATCAGTATTTTACTAGTCATAAATATCATTCCAAATCACTATTTGAAAGTATTATTTACCATCACTATTCACTATGGGACCCACAGTCATTATTCATGATGACATGGCAAGTAACATGTCAAGTGATATGGGAGGTGATTTAGGAGGTGATATGGAAAGTGATGTGGCTTAGAATTGATGTGGATTAATGTGGGACATCATACCCCTCTTAGGACTCTTCCCAAAGTGTTTGATGACCTCATTTAAACATCAAAAGGGCCCCCCTTGAAATGTGGAAAATTTCCCCTTAAAGGGTCATTATTCAACATGTATTTTTGTCTTCCCACATGAAATTAGACTTTAAAAGAGATATATATGTCTTTAAGACTTTAGGAAAGATAAATGGCACCCATATTTGACTTTTTAACCCAGCTAGAGGCTTACCAACCCAAATGGGAGACTTTCCAACCCACATGTGAATCCCCACCAATATAACCTTATAATTTTCATCCCCCCACATGTAAAATTGTGCCACATTTGGATGAAGACAAATAAGGGTGGCAAAAATTATTTGGTCTTATTTAAACCCATGTGCATGCTTTCCATTCAATCTTGGATTCATGTGCAAAGTCGAATATTTTCCAACCCACATGGGAATCCCCACCAACCTCACCTTTACTAAAACATGCACCACTTGGAGAAATTTGAATTTATTCAATATTAATCTTTTTTTCTTAAATATTCCTCTATTTTGGCATGTTTCTTCACACAAAAATGCTATAAATACGTCCCTTTCCTTCACCCAAGGTGAGGTTGGAAGTTAGCCTTTTGTTGTTAACATTTTTATTGCAAGTTTTTTATGAGGATAATCATTTTTAGGGAGATAATCATAATATTAGAGAGAAGAGAAAAATCATCAAAGTTATACCAAATTTATACCAAAATTTCTTCAATAACATCAACACCAACATCTTCATCAACATTCTTCTTCAAGCTTTGAAGGTAACCTTGGTTTTATTTGTTGCAATTTAGTTTCTTATCCTTCTTGGCCTATTATTTATTGAATTATAAATGCACCCTTTATCCTTATTATTATATTTTAATCCATATCCATTCCCCTTAACCTCTTCATTTTCCTTTCCCCTTTATCCATTTACCTCTTCTCCCATTTCCCTTTTTACCATCTTCAGTCTCTTTATCCCCTTACCCTTTTGCCACCTTAATCATTTTTTGTCTTATCATTTCCAACCTTCAACCCTAAAAAATTTACCATATCAAAAAATTTGAAACCCCAAACACATCACTCTTTTGACCCTTACCATTTCATCAAACCAAGAATCAAAACTTTGCTTTTACCTAATTTTCAGCAATTTTAATTATTCAGACTATTTGCTTTACTTTAATCATCTTAGCAAAGAATTTAGTTTTAATTAATTAAATTTAGGTTATTTTTTGTATTTAATTTTAGTTTTATATTTTAAATTCATGTTTCTTTCATTTTTTTCTATCAAACTTAAGTGTTAAAATTAGGTGGATTGACAGCCTCCTAGAAAGCTTTCGCTTCTAGGATCTAGCTTATGCTAGGCAATCTGCCCATATCTTTGTCTAACAAACAAGTATGTGGTAGTTTATTATTATTTTAAATTATTATTCCCTTGACAAAGAATATTTATTCATAATTTTATATATTCAATGTGCACATTTCAATAGGTTTTTCTACACACCCTTCATAACTAGTTTCTACTCTACAGACTTAGAAAAAGCAAAAAATTAGATAAAAAACATTTTGGCATGCCCGGTGGGACCCTTGAGTTTTATTGGGTCCATTATTTATCTTAAGAAATTTATAAATTAATTATTGAAAATTTAATTTAGTTGCATTAGTGAAAAAAAATTATTTAGTTGCATTAGTAAAATTAAAAAAAAAAAAAAACACAAGTTTTAGTTGCATTTTTAGAAAAGTTAAATTCTATTTTCCTTTCATATTTTAAAGAAATAAAAAGAATAATAATCTTATAATTAGGACTTTAATTTTCATCTTTAATTTAGATTACATGTAGATATTTTTTATGTATTTAAATAAATCTAAAATTTTATTTTAGGTTTAAAATAAACACTTTGCATCCATGGAATTGCTTGTTAATCTTAGTTCATCTAGTAACTAGAAGGAATAGTAAATTTATCATAGATCTCACTTATATTCACACATGAAGCCAAACCAATAAATAATCAACACATCAAAAAAATACTTGAGATAAGGACCAATTGGGATTTCATCACTTGGTGGTAACCTTACCCCCTCCCAGCTATCCCACTTGGATTTCACCACCAAGGAGAGAACCAACTCAACTCTCTGGTTGAGTATAAAATCTAGACTCGATATATCTTGGCTAAGCACCCAGCACCCTTATCATTGTGGGATTGTGAAGTGAGGGGGTAGGCCCCAATACCAAGCCATGTACTAAAGTTCAAAATAGATCTTTCTTTTGAGTGCCTAAAAAACCTAAAACCAACTATAGATTGCCTTTTTAGTACCCATACCAAACCAACTTCCCCTGCACACTCTTTAAGGCATAATCTAAAAGTGATTTAAAATTAATCCTAGGATAAATGTATTTCTAGTGTTTGTGTTGATTAATTTAAAATATTTTTGGTTACTTCTTGTTTGATTTGAGAGCTTCACCTTTTCATTCCTTATTTTCTCATATGGTCACTACCAAAAAACAACTCAAAAATCAAGTTAATCAGCCCCCATCTTCTTCCACACCTATGGAGATACCTCAGACATTAAGAGTTCCCCTCATGTTGAGAGTTACCCTCCTCACTCTCCTTCTAGGTTCCCAATCATATTTGAAAGGGATCCTAACTTTACTACCTTCCTTGATAATAATCAGGTGGCTTTACAGCACTACCTCATTACCATGCCACACTGCGCCCCTTTTGCTTCAATTTCCTCTACCGAATCCCCTCTTAGCATGCCATCCCAAATTATGGTGGGTACTATTTCAACCCAAAAATTATTGACCCATACCTCTTCCAAGATCCCATCCACCAAAACCCAAACCAACCTTCCACCCCCCAACCAGACATCTCCTGTCACACCCCAAGTGGGTTCAACCCTACCCTTAATCACCTACACCCCACCTACTATGTCATTATCCTCCACTCCTACTTCCATCCTCACTTCAATAGTAATGAATACCTCAACCATAACTCAATCTCAAAATATAGTTCTCTCCATACCACAAACACTTCCCCATATAAACACTTTGGTCACTACCCACCTTCAACCCACTAACCACTTTGATGCCACACATAAACACCCCAACCTTGACCTTCCAACATGTACCCATGACATCTTATCAATATATTACTAACACAAAAGTATACATACCTTCACCTTCCACATAACCTTACGTGGCCTCTCTCACACACACACAACATCATCCCAATCGTTCACTAGTTATTCTCATGTCACCTAGCCCCAACAAAACGTGTCATATACCTATCCAACCCAACAACCCCAAACAAACTTGGTCAAGATGATAATGGAAAAGATGAATACCCTTTAGTCATACATATTAAGGTCACATAGCCTTATCTATTATGACTAAATTTTCAATGAACCCATCCATCCATCTATCCCTCTCTGACCATATCATCTATAATGGGAATTACCAAAATTCTCTAAATTTCAAAACAAGGAGGATCCCCAAAAGATCATTTAGGCATGCATGTTACTTAATTTCCCATAATGACACTCTCCTCCTCTACACATTTTCTATGTCATTAGCTGGACCAACATTGGATTGGTATAGTGCCATCCCAAAACACTCTATCTTCTCCTTCGCCCAACTAGCCCAAACTTTTTTTGATCACTTTTTGATCAATATATCTAAATATGTTTCTATTATAAAGATTTACTCCATTTGTAAATTTGAAGATGAATATATTAATGATTTTTTGGCTCATTAGATGAACCTAATCAACTAAATTTATTTGTCATTGCCTTAACCTAATCTTATAAAACTCTTTGCCCAAGCATGTGCAAAACACATCTCATCCACATTATGTGTCCAAAGATTCTAGACATTTGATGAAGCTTTTACCATGGATTGAAAACTAGAGAATAGATCCATTTATGAAGAAAGATTAAAGTTGAATAACAAAAACCAAAATTATAAAGCCAATGAGTCCTCTCCTTCCAAACTAAACAACACAACCAATACCAATTCTAAGAGTAAAGCCACCCCTAATGCTATTTTCCTCAAAGACGCACCTCTACCATCTACCAACCAATAGAACCTAAAGAACCAAACCAAAATAAAAAGAAACAAACTTGGAATAACCATAAGACATTAAATCCACTTGGGGAGCCTTATCCTTCCATTTTGGCAAAGTTACTAAAAGCCAAAATCATCCAACTTCCACCAATTAAACCACCCAAATAGTTTGATACTTTTCACCCTGTGCCTGGTTGGTACAATGAGAATGACCATTGTAATTTTCACTAAGTCATAAGACATGACATAAATAGATGCAATAACTTTACATACCTTGTCCAATCCCTCATTAATAAGGGGGATCTCACATTGGATAATCCTAATGCACCACCAAACCAAACCCTTGACATATTCTAAAAATATTTCCCTAATCATGGTCCTTCTACCACTCATCATGAAAATAAACCTAGATAATCTCATGAGGCACATACTATTAGTGTGGTTAGTAATGAACCCATTGATGAAGAAAATGTTACCTCAATCACTTCTTTCCCCATTCCCTTATTGGAATAAAAAGACTACCTTTTATTCCTTTGGACACCCAAACAAAGGAAACAACCATATCCACACCTATATTAGAGGATACCACACTTTCCTCCTCTATCTTAGAACCATTCACCTCCTCTTTGGAAGATATCTCACAAGAGAAGATGAATCCATCTACCCAACCTATAATTTCAAAACCTTCTATCAAAGGTCAAGATAAAGGTAATGGAACCAAACTAGAACTTCTAACCCCTTCTTTGATAGACTAACCTAGCCCCTCTAAAATAGCTAAAACCTCCACCCAACTAACCAAAACCCATTCCAAATTGATGCACCCTCAAACACCTAAACCCACCAAGATAACTAAAGTAATCAAATCCCCTCCAAAACCAATAACTAAAAAAACCAAAGAGGTAAAATCACCAAAGGGCCCAAAACCCAAAACTTTACCTCCTTCAATCATGCCCTCCATTATGGGTCGTAATCCCTCTACCTTAAACACAAAATCCACCATTTTTACCCAAACCTACTACATTTATTAGTCACATCTTCATACTTGATCTCTAAAGCACATTTTCCCACTACACCAATAATCCCTAAGTTACCAACCTTACCATCATTTACCTCTAACTCATCGATTACCTTACCCAAACTAAAAAAATCAACCAAGTATACCACTTTACCCAAGACACCTATCACTAAACCCATGTCCCCATAAATTTCTACTTCAACACCCAAAACAAAAACCACTAAACCTTTACCACATTTAGCCTAATCTTACTTGACCACCCTCTAGTGGTTATTTTAAACTTCTTCCTTGATCTTACCACCCATTAAACAATTTGAACCTTTATGTACCAAACCCTCTTGGTTTAATGATAACTTGATATGTGCATATCATAAGGCACCAAGACATGACATTGAGAATTGTAAAGCTCTCCAAATGTTGGTTCACAACTTATACAAAGATGATGATCTATTATTGGATAAACCTCCTTCATCCCCATTACCAATCCAACCACCTACTCAACCCATCTGACCTTCGATATCACCCAAAAGTGAAGAGAAGGAACTAAAGCAACCATCTAACTTAGAGAACACCCTTATCCACACTATTCACATGGTTACCTAATCTTGGGCCCAACAAAAGGATAAAGGGAAGACTAAGCCATCCATTCCTTAGACTTACCCCTCCTTGAACTCCCAATCTAATAATACCTAACCTTCTCCATCTCAAAACAAACCCAAGGTGTTTATCTTAGGTGCCTCTCCATCTAACCCTCCATACCCTAATGCATATGCAATATCCATCCAAAAATCTATCCTCAAGAAACTTCACCAAACTTCAACAAAGATGAGCTTATATGAGTTAATCTCTACCTCTCCCCATCACCATCAAGTACTCATAGAGGATCTATAATCCATCGAGGTCCAACCTGATGATCCTCAACCTCTAGCAACTTTTGTTGGTACCCTTTAGACTTATAACCTTGTCACTTTTTAAAATTCAAAAATACCTTTTGGTCATTTAGAGGATCTCGATCCCCCTCTCTTCATTATGACATATATCAATCAAACCCACATCAAAAGGGTGATGATCTATGGGGGAGATACCATCAATATTATCTCCTCCCATGCTTATGACCAGTTATAGTTACCTAAAAAAATCATGTCTAAAATCTCAATGGTTCTTTGTTCTTTAAATGATACTATAGCTACCACCTTGGGCATAGTTATCCTCCATATTTGTGTAGGACCTCATACTATTACTAAAATCTTTTATGTTGTAGAAGGAGAGTTTAAATACAATATTTTAGTTGGACACCCTTGGAATCATGCCATGAGTTGTGTCCCTTCCACCCTACATCGATGTGTCAAGTTTGAACACAAAGGGTAAGTTGTCACTATCCAAGTTGACCCTATTCATTTTACATTATGCAATATGACATATAGGCCCAATGATGTCCTTCTTCATCTCTTATCCACCACATAACCATCTACCAATAACACAACCTCACCAACTAAAACCCATAGCATTTTCACACCTACTATTGATGGTGCTTCCACTAGCTCATCTATCCCCTCTTCCTAGATTCCTGTACAAGACCCTATGACAACCACACTCCAACATCTTTATTTTAGGCAATATAGACTCTTAGAATTAGATGCCTTCCTTACCCCCCAAGAATATGGGAATCTCAAACATGACCCTACTTATGACCTTAACATTGGAACCATTATCCCCATTGGTCTCCCTAACCATCAAATAAATTTCATTTATGGGGGACTTGATCGACCACTTCTATCCCCTACTAATACATCATCCATTCACCCATTTACCTCTAAATTTTTCTATCTTTGAAAACTAGAGTTTGATAAGTTATATCTTTATAGATGCGCTTGGAAAGGATTTGACCTTAGTCACTATGAACAAGGGCCTCATGAGTTACCCCATTTAAAAACTTTACAACCTTATGAGTTATTTGGCCTTGGGTATGAACCACCTCAAGAATCCACCAATTCACCTAAACCCATTACCACTATAAAGGAAGATATCCCATCCTTTCCAACCCAATCACTTTCTCCACCTACAAACCCTGATATCATTGCTTCTAATTTTTTTTTATCAATACTGTAAGTTTGGGCCCTCTCATCTACCAAAAGAGTGGCCAAACCAAGGTCCTTCCACTCGTACATCCTAAAATGTTAGAGAATTATTCTCCCACCATCAACACCATCCAATATCAAGATGATGATTCCATTCTTACCCACCTAGGTGCGAGGGAGTTTCTATCCACAAATCCCTTCTTCTTGAGGCCCCAACTATGTTGAATGAATCTACCATTGATATCAACTTGGTCACTCTGGATGACCCCCACATTGTCAAATTGAGCCAATCATTGAATACCAAGGAACTTTAAGATTTCTCCTATTTCTTCTAAGACTAGAGCATAAACTTCACTTGGTCTTACAATGATATGCCTAGGATTGACTCCACCATTGCTACCCATATCATAGTCACTCACCATGATGCTAAGTTTGTTAAATAGAAGCTTTAATGCTTGTATCCTCACATAGCCCTTCTCATTAAAGAAGACCTTCGACATCCCTATCTATAAACTTCATTTAACTCATTGCCTACCCCTAATGGGTTTATGCATTTTTGTAGACTTTCGTGACCTTAACCTTGCCTTCCCCAAAGATGACCTATTTCTCCCTAGCATTGACTTGCTTATTGATCTTACAACTAGGCATGAGATGTTATCTCTCATGGATGGATTTTTAGGTTATAATCAAATCTTGATTGCTCCTAAATATCAACATAAAACTACCTTTATGACCCTTTGAGGAAATTTTTGCTATAGATTCATGCCTTTCAAGTTAAATAACACTAGTAAAACCTACCAATGTGCCATAACTTATATTTTCCATGATATCATCCATAAGATCATAGAAGACCATGTGGATGACCTTCTCAAGAAATCCAAACTCTAAAAAGATTACTTGGCCCTTCTTATGATCATATTTGAATGCCTCATATGTTATAATGTTCATCTTAATCCTAAGAAGTGCATTTTTGGGGTCCTTTCAGGAAAGCTTCTTGGCTTCATCATCTCTCTTCATGGGATTAAAGTAGACCCTGCTAAAGTTAGATCAATTTTATACATGCCTCCTCTAACCAACATTAAACAACTTTGTAACCTTTAGGGAAGACTTGAATCCATTTTCCATTTCATTTCCCAACTTTCAAACCAATGCCAACCTTTTCATTACCTTTTGAAGAAGGATGTCTCTTTCAAGTGGAGTAGTGATTTTCAAAATGCCTTAGATTCACTCAAATAGTACCTTTGTCACCACCTACCCTCACCCCTCTGAAGGATGACCACCCCTTTTACCTATATATTTATGTCACTGACCATTCCCTAAGGGTAATGTTAGCTCACTAAGATGAACAACACAAATATCAATCTATATACTACATTAGCCATAAAATTGTAGAATATGAAACTTGATATACACACACTAAGAAACTCTTCTTAGCATTAACCTTCATGGCCACCAAACTCTACCACTACTTTCTTAACCATAAAACCTATGTAATCACTAATACCAACTTGCTCAAATATATGCACTCTAAACCATACCAAAATTAGTGTATGGCTAAGTGGCTCATACTCTTAGCTGAATTTGACCTTGAATTCCTCAAATAGAAGTCAATTAAAGGTAAGGTCATTATCGATCAATTGGTTGAAGCTCCTCTATAAAATAAAAAACCACCCCCTCTTACCTTTTTGAATGAGTCTATCATGACTCTTTTTCAAAAAGATGACCTAACCTACCAAATGACCATGTTCTTTGATGGATATAACTTCCAATAAGGAGGAGGTGCTAGAGTTATTCTCATTCCTCTCAATGGTGAAACCCTTCCTCTCTCCTCATAACTTGACTTTGAATGCACCAATAATATGGCTGAGTATGAAGCCCTAGTGATAGGTCTCTGAACCACTCAAATCTTTGGAATTAAGACAATCCATGTCTTTGGTGATTCCCAACTTATGGTCAACTAGGTCAATGGGTCCTATCAATGTAAGAATGATGACTTGCTAAAATATAAACTTTTAGTTGACAAAATCTTAAAATCATTCAAGCATTACCTACTCCAATCTATTCCTTGACTTACTAATAAATTTATAGATAAAATGGCCTACCTTGCTTCTCAAATCCCTTATTAGCCTTCCATTTCAAAAATATTTGTCACCATTCATCATTTTACCACACCCTCTTATGTACAATCTAACCTTTGTACCATTTTTAATTTATAGGAATCCCCATCTGACATTTGGTATGACCAACTTTCAACTACCTCAACCTAGACATTATACCTCCTAACCTATATAAGAATGCCTAAAGAGCTTTTATTCAAAGTACCTATCATTACACCATACTAGGGGGAATCATTTACAAACATGGTTTTGATAGTCTCATTTTTTGTTGCCTACATAGCCATGAAGCTTCCCATGCCATCAAAGAAACACATGATGGGATTTGTGGGGGACACTTTAACAGCTTAATGATCACTAAATGTATCCTTTGCCTTGGTTACTATTGGCCCATCCTCAACCAATACTATTTTGATTATCTAAAAAAGTGTGTTAAATGTGAACAACCAAATAATTTACATCATGCACCAGCCAATAACCTTTAAGTATCTAAGGACTTTTGGCCTTTCTCTTAATGGGGGCTCAATCTCATCAGGGAAATTAACCCCCATTCTTCACGTTGGCATAGCTCCATCATTATAGCAACTGAATACTTCACCAAGTGGGTGGAATATATTCCTCTAATCTCTACCAAAGAAGAAAATATTATCAACTTTATCAACCACCATATCATCTATTGATTTAGTGTTCTTCATAAGATCATCACCGATAATGGTAAATCCTTCAAGAATAAGCAAGTCCAAGGTTTATGTGATGCATTTGGAATTGATTTAATCTTTTCCTCACCTTACAAACCATAAGCAAATGGATAAGTGGAAGCCTATAATAAAACTCTGACCAAAATACTAACCAAAGTTGTCATTATTTCAGGTCAGGATTGGCACTTACACATCCCATTCACTTTATGGGCCTATCGTACTAGCATTCAAACCTCCAGTGATGCTACCCCATTCTCTCTAGTCTTCAGAATTGAGGTAGTTTTACCTCTTGACTTCCAAATACTCTCTCTTCACATATCTTTAAAGGAGCTCATTTCTAAAGATGATTTTTGTCCACATTGTTTAGCTCAACTTGAGTTACTTAGCAAGCATCATTTAACAGCTCTCACCCACCTCCGTATCTATCAAGAGCATATCACACACACTTATAAAAAACACCTCAAACAATGGGAATTCAATATCAAAGATCTCATCCTAAAAGAAAACCAACATAGAAAAGAGTAAATGAGGCAAGTTTTCTTTCAATTGGATTGGACCCTACATCATCACCCATAAGTATGGATCAAGAGATTATCATTTATCCTCTCTCTAAGGCAAACTAAAACATGAGCCTCTCAATACTTCACATCTATGTATATTTTTATATTAAAGAAGGATCAAGCTCACCTATATGTCTAACTTAAGCTCATCCCTTGATTATGAGATTTTCACCATCACCTACCTTCTTCCTCCCATTTTGAGGATAATTGATTACAACATAGAACCATGTGATTAACCATGATAGTCATGGCCTAATAATAAATATGGATACCATGGCTCTACCCATAAAATGGTTCTCATGGATACTTTTCATCTTTAACAAGATAGAATCCCATGGTCATTGTCTCTCAAAACCACACTCTTTCACATATCATGAACTTTCTTGTGTAAATTTTTCCCTAATAAAGGTAAAAATCTAAACCTAATTAGATTGGTCCATGTCTAAAGACATTTCATCTTACAATAATTAATTGGGTCAATATCTTAAGCATTTTAGACTGCTCCCTCAAAGGACAAATTCCCAAAAATAAAAATAAAAATTGCCACATGTAAGGTAGACTTCTCCCTTGAAGGATAGATATCAAGAACATTAAAACAAAGCCAATAATTTTAGACCAGTCCCTTGAAGGAGGCTGAGTTAACTTTATCAAAAGTAGAGAAATTTCATGGAATTTTCCTGCATCAATCAACTTCCCATATACAACAATAAATCAAAAGTCCCCACTATCAAAACTAATTCTAAAGCCACAATTGACTCTCAAGAAACATAATAATTTGGAAGCCAAAATCAGCTTTCCCATGTAGACTTCATGCATTGATCAATATACATCTAGAATATGACATGGAATTGTCTAATACCATTCTTAGGTCACCTATAAAAGGGGAAAACTAATTCACATGAGGTTATCATACATATCACCCATTACCCTTCACATAACTTATCACCCATCTTCCCTTTTTACTATCTATAAATAAAGGGATTTAGAGCTTACATGACACCCTATGATCATGAAACCTTTTTTATCAACTAATGACCACTCATGAATAGCATTTGAAGGTCTTATATTCATTAATATGTTCTCACTTTGGGCCTATTTTTAGTCCTTGTCAAAAACAAAACATCAGGCCCTATTCTTATCTTAGGGTGCATGGTCTATGTTTTCACTATGACTTGTACCATCTAACATTACAACAATAATGGTCATTTATTTTACATTAACAAAGATTACAACAACCATAACCATACCAATCATAACCATAACCATAACATTCATAAGTATCCACACAACCTCATGCATAATAACATTCGACCAACAATATCCAATGCTATTACCTTCCTATTCCCACTAGCCCATTGCCATAAGCTCTAAACATCAAACCCTAACCATTGATATTGTATGCTCAAACATAGAAATATTTTATTTTATACTAGCTAAAATTCCACCCATAATAAGGGAATGACTATTTGATCTAATTGTATCACCAATATCTTAGACCACATAACTCCCTTATACTAGGCTTGTTCTAAATAGGACCCAATGTCTAAAATTCCAAGCAACTAGGGCATAGGATGCATTAGGGACACCATCTATCTAGCCTACCCATATAGCTCTTGGGTCAAGCAAATTCCATCCTCTATTTCTCACTACACTACTAACTTCCCTGTAAAATATCCTTGATCATCAAATAAATTTTTTACAAGTCATCACTTCACTATCACCCTTAAAATTTAGCTCGTAGCAGTGGTGAACCTTGGCCATAGTGACTCTATAGATTTGGATATACCCCCACCTCATAAAATTTGGCTCATAATGGTAGACACTATCTCCAAACTCCTACCCTCACATAATTTTAGAAGGTGCAACCTCCTCATAAAAACACCTCTTCTTTGGATTAGCTCCATTGAAGATTATTTGTGGTACTTTACATTGATTTCCATTCTAATTTATCCTACCTTGACAATCCATGTCTCTTATCCTAATAAATTTGGGATCATTATGGTAACTATTTACCAACCTACCCCATTCACTTTCACTAACACCTTCACCAAAACCCAAAACTATTGTTTCACCAAACTTTCCATCTTAGCCCAAACTAGCCCATGTGGTCCATCAAATTAGGGCAGCCAATTTGAACACCACTCATCCAAACCTTGTCGAAATATATTGGCCTGATATCCATGGAATATGTAGGCACTACTCTAGGTATAGCTCAGCCACTAACAACTAATTCCCATCCCCTTTTTTTCTTCTCACTCATTTCCACCTCTAACAACACCCTCTTGCTTAGGGAATCCTACATCATGGAATCTTTGAATTATTTATTCAACATCCTTATGTTTTAACACCATCTAATACTTCTTCTTAAGTCTTTCCCCCATTATTGGGAGAACTAAATTGGCCTGAGGTCTTTTTGGAATATGTAGGCAATGTTCACTTAATGAGGTCATCTCAGCCACTTCTTTTACTCTATTTTCCCTTCTCACATAAAATATCTTCATCTACTTCTCTACCTATCTCCTAAACATCTCCCTACCTCCATCTTGTCAATCTCTTTTAATCACTTTTCTAGCTTGTTAATCTCTTTTACCACAAGGGTTTATAGCATTCCCCATTGGCCCCCCTTACCTCCCATAAAGCCACCTCCTACTTTGCTTCATTTGCATCTCTAACATCTTTCCTTGTACATGATTTGTGGCCCACTTCCCCACCCACATTTTGCATTTTTTGCCTCTCTTTCACCTTATTACTAACCTTGCCCTTTATCCCCTTCAACTTCTTTCTCTACCCTCATCATCTCCCCTCCCTCTTGGCTATTTTTCATACCCCATTTATCACTAGCTTTTCCTCAACCATTCCACTTCATACTATGCATCTTGAAATCTTTTTGTTTCTTCTGTTACTACACTTTTTCTTTGTGTACCACCACTCTCTTCCATTCTACCACTCTTCCCACCATACCCATTTTCTATTCTTCCTATTTGCTTTTTTCCATCTTTTTTATCATCCTTTTTTTCCTTCACAACTAGTTTCTCCTTGGATATTTATCCTTTGAGAAGCCTTCCATAATTTCCCTTTTCTTCTTATCTCTTTTTGCCTATGGCCATTTTTACATTCCCAATTTCCTCTTTACATCTCATTACTCACTTATCTTCAGCATCTATGTGAGTATCCCTACTTTGTATCCCTACTTAAATTCTTCTTTTTTGTTCTTATCATCTTTGATATTCATCCCTTAGTTTCATATCACACCCTTTCATTGCATCTCCTTATTTCTTCACCACCTCCCCATTTTTTTAGCTTGTCAACCTCTTATAACCACCCCTTCAACTTGTCAATCTCTTCTAACAAGCTGATTAACACCTACCTTCTCTTTTCACCTTCTTGTCCACCCATCCTTTGCTTCCCCTCGTTCTTCACCCCTTTCCCATTTTTCATCCCATTCACATCTCCAAAACCACCATCTATTTTGATTTGTTATTCATCTCATTTCATATCATCACCCATGCTTACTTGGTAAAGATACCACCTACTTATTCCATCTCCACTCATCCTCTTTATGTCCTCATTTCACTCGTTTTTTCCTCATGTTTCAATTTCTTTCATTTATTTCCTTTTTTTTATTTTCATCACCAAACTATTTTCTCTTTTGTCTTTTTTACACTTTTTTTCAAACCTTTCATGGCCACCCATATCCCTCATTCTCCCCTTACCCTTCATGATTGTTACACTTCTCTCCCCATCCTTTTCAATTCTCTAATATATCATTCTTTAGTGTATCTCTTACCCCCAATATTTTACCTTTTTTTTAATATTTTATTTCATTTTTTCATCTCCCTTGATGCCATTCCTTGCTCTCCCTAACCTATATGACCATGTCTGGCTTCTTCCATCCTTCTCCACCTTTGTCTTTATCTATGACCTCATTATTTTCTCTTCATCCATCTCCTGGTCCACCTTTACCTCATCCTTTGTTGGATCTCCCTTATGTTCTCCAATTTCACCTCCACCTCTTTAGAGTGTGATCACAAGTTGTACTGCTTATACATACATCTCTTTGTCTACTTCCTTGTATCCTCAATACCTTTGCCTTAATGCATGAAATCTAGTCAAGTTCCTTACTTTAGGATCATCCCTTTCTTTCTCTAGTGCCTCTACATGTTGTTCTTAAACTCTATTTTTTTCCTCTCCAACTACTCCCTTCACCCTCCCTATCAACTTTTTCCTTTTCAAACCTCTACCCATTTTGATCATGATATGGACTCTAAGGCCTTCCACTCAATTTTGGTTTACTGTGAGATATATACCAATCCTATAGCTCTATAACATAATTGGCCAAGACCGTGGGATCATATGACCAACTAGCAAACCTGAGCATCATTCAACCATTGGGATGAAAATCCCCACCTCTTCTCATCTTGAATATTTTAAACCCATTTTACTCTAACCTTTGAAGATGTTAGAATCAAAACTAAAACCACCTTCAAATGGAATATTTGGGATACCCACATGGGGATGATAGCTACACCCTCTCATATGCCCTAACATTCTAACCAATAATTTCCCTTGATTCTCCCTTTCAGACTACATCTTCTTATGCATTGAAATAACCCTTACTTTAATGAATGAAATCCATAACTTGATACCTCATTTAATTAATATTATTGTTATTAACCTCACTAAATATTCTAATGCCCCTCAACATCTTTCTCTGAACTCCTTTAAAACTCAATGCTTAATTATTTTGGGGCCCCACTAACTCAAAGGTCAAGGGTTTGAATCTTCACCACTTCTCATTTACCCACTCTACTACTTTGCTTCCCCAAACTATTAAATAATAACATTTCATAGCCTATTAATGACATTGTTGTGGAATGTGCATAATGTAAGCTTATTTGGATGGTAATGAAAGAACCCATCAGATTACCATGTCAATTTGAGTGGTTAAAATTTTTCTAAACCTTGGTAAAGCATATTTCTCCTTTTTTCCTTTTCTTTATGATGGTGGTAGAAACTTCACGCTTCAACCTACTTATACATGGCTACAGATTCCTTTTACATAGTTGATGTAATCATATAATTACATCCTATCTCACCTCATCCATAATTTCTACCACACCCATCAGAAACTATTTGATAACCATCTTTTTCACCCTTTAGTGCTTCCCTTTTTCCAACTTCCTTCACTTAGACCTACCTATATGATATCTAATTGGGACAACAAAGTTAACTAACACCCTTTACCTCAAGAACTACATTTAGCCTAATGTTATTTTTAAATCCCTATCCATGGAATAATGTAGGTATAATCCACTTGATATTTGCATCTAGAGTCAACTTGGCCATCCCCTTATAACCCATACCCAATCCACCCATGCCTTCACCATGTCCACCTTGATGTCGGTTATTTTGACCTAGAACATTAGTTCTTTTTGCAATAAATTTTGCCCACAATGACCAACCTTGCCATGTTGAAATTTTAAAAATTTGCACCACTTCATGCAAAACCAAACCATTTTTTTTCTTAGGAGCACTTCCTACCCTAGATACCTGAGTCAACACCGATCCTATCTAAGAACCTTGATAAGACTAACATGATCATCTATGACCAATGTTGGGGACCAATTATCTTATATTTATATTAGAACCTAACCTTTGTTATCAACATTGGCACCTTTAGTCTCTGCATAATCTTGACTATTGAATTTAGTCATATTTTGTGAACCCATTGGCATTTCACATACCCAACAACCTTGTGGTACCACCTAGTGCCTCCTCATCAACTTATTATCAAACCTACACCTTATTTGACCTTTCCTAATCAACTCTCAATTTGAGGGGGAACACCTCCTCTCATACTTAAGGTACTCTAATCTTTGACCAAGTGATTAGTTTTTATTTTGCATCTTGTTAATTCAAGGTTGCATAAAAAAAGAGGCAAAATGTAGACACTAAAAAATTACACACTCATATTTATTTGATACCTAAATGCTTTAAGATCCCATAAAAACTCTTAAACCTTCCCAAAACCCCTCTTAACCAACCAAATAACTATTTTCCTAGTCATAAATATCATTCAAAATCACTATTTAAAAGTACTATTCAAAAGTACTATTCACCATCACTATTTACTATGGGACCCATAGTCACTATTCATGATGAGATGGCAAGTGACATGGCATGTGACATGGTAAGTGACATGGAATGTGGAATTTAAAGTGACATGGGAGGTGATTTTGGAGGTGATATGGTAAGTGACATGGCTTAGAAGTGATATGGCTTGATGTGGGACATTATACCCCACTTGGGACCTTTCCTAAAGTGTTTGATGACCTCATTCAAGCATCATAAGCACCCCCCCCTTGAGATGTGGAAACTTTCCACTTAAAGGGTCATTATTCAACATGTATTTTTATCTTCCCATGTAAAATTAGACTTTAAAAGAGATACCTACCTATTTAAGACTTTGGGAAAGACAAAGGGCACCCATCTTTGACTTTTTAACCCAAATGGAGGTTTACCAATCCAAATGGGAGACTTTCCAACCCACATGTGAATACCCACCAACCTCACCTTAGAATTTTCATCCCTCCACATGGAAAATGGTGCCACATTTGGATGAAGATAAATAAGGGTGGTAAAAAGTCTTTGGTCTTATTTAAACCCATGTGCATAATTTCCATTCAAACTTGGATTTATATGCAAAGTGGAAGATTTTAAAACCCACATGGGAATCCCCACCAACCTCACCTTTAATAAAACATGCACCACCTAGATAAATTTTAATTTATTCAATATTCCTCTATTTTGGCATGTTTCTTCACACAAAAATGCTATAAATACCCCCCTCTCCTTCACCCAAGGTGAGGTTGGATGTAAGCCTTTTGTCGTTAATTTTTTTGTTAAAAGTTTTTTAAGGAGGTCATAATTTTAAGGGAGATCATCATCATCTTGGAGATAAGATCCAAAGAATAAAAGTTATGCTGAATTTCTACTAAAATTGCTTCAACAACATCAATACCAACATCTTCATCAACATTCTTCTTCAAGCTTGAAAGGTAACCTTGGTTTTATTTGTTGTAATTTAATTTCTTATCCCTCTTGGTATATTATTTTTTTACTTCCAAACCCACCCCTTTTCCTTCTTATTCTATTGGCCTCCATAACCATTCCCTTTAGCCTCTTCATTTTCCTGTCCCCTTTATCCATTTACCTCTTCTCCCATTTCACTCTTTACCATCTTCACTCTCTTTATCCCCTTACCCTTTTTCCACCTTAATCATTTGTTGTTTTATCCTTTCCAACCTTCAACCCTTAAAAATTTTCTATATCAACCATTTTTCAACCCCAACCACATCATGCTTTTGACCCTTACCATTTCACCAAACAAAGAACCAAAACTTTACTTTTACCTAATTTTCAGCAATTTTAATCATTCAAACTATTTACTTTAGTTTAATCATCTTAGCAAAGCATTTAGTTTTAATTAATTAAATTTAGGTTATTTTTTGTATTTAATTTCAGTTTGATATTTTAAATACATATTTATTTAATTTTTATCGATCAAACTTAAGTGTTAAAATCAAGTGGATTGATAGCCTCCTATAAAGCTTTCACTTCTAGGATCTAGTTCACGTTAGGCAATCCAGCCATTTACTTGTCTAAAAAACAAGTGTATTTTAGTGTTTTATTATTTTTAGGTCATCCTCCCAAGCCAAAGAGGATCTCTCCATAATCACTTAGATTCAACACATGAATTTTTAATATTGTTTCTACACACCCCTTATCACTAGTTTCTTTGTTTTCAAAGATTAAAGAAAAACAAAAAAAAATAAGAGAAACACCTCCCTAATGTTAAACCTAAATAATTATTTCACCATCTCACTATTCCTAAATAATTATCTCTTATTCTGATTATGTATCATCTTGATAAACCTCTTCTCCTATATTGTACATAAATTTTAAACCTGATAAACTTCCTTCACTATCAATTTTAGATATGTACCTATTTTTTATTCCTCTAGGAACTACCAACCATAAAGGGACACTACCACCAATGATGTTGTCTATATATTTATATAATGGCTAGTATCAAAAATTCATCCAAATTACAAAATAATCTAAACCTATTGGTCAGCTTAATTATCGTATTAAACCCTACCATGAGATATTTTTAAAAAGGTGTGGTATAAATACAAGTCTAAGCCTTCTCAATCCTGATCTAGTAAATACTAAGTAAACACCAATCAAATCTAAATAAATCAACTACACAAGCTCTCTAATTTATCCTATTCATACCTATTTTCATATCAATTGTAGGAGTAGTCATATTATAGGTTTGAATCACTCAAAGAGTATCCCATGAGTGATATATGTCAAATTACAATATAGATCAATGTTTGCATCTTCATTTAGTATATTGAACCCTTGTGTACACACTTTCCAACACATAGGGGAGAATTAAATAATTTTGAGTCCATCCTTAGAGTATTGGTTATGTAAGCAATGCCTATTAACAAAGGGATCTTTGGGGTAACTTGGCACTATGAGTTCACTAATCTATTTTTAGAAGATTCTTTCCAAGGGTGAATATTTAAGGTTTCAATCAATAAGAAGAGAGTGGCAAAATTTATCATAGATATGAATACATAAGTATAAAGGTGATAGAAATCCTAGAATAGTGAAGTTGGTCACATCTAGATACAACCATCATTATGTATTAGACACTTACATCACATTTAGATACTAACATTGATGGTAGTGCCCAGATTTAATGGTAATATTAGAAACCATAGATGTAAAATTTATATAATATAATGACTAGTATAAAATATTAATCCTACATATTTTACACTTGTTTAAAATGTAGATCTATTTGCACATAGTAAATTACCTAAATACCATTATTTCTTATTTATTTCAATATCTTTCAATAATTATCCTTTACTATTTTTATCAATCTTAGTTATATCAATTTATAATATATTTTATATTTGTTTTTATTGATTGGTTTGGTAAAGATTATTTTATCACACTTGTGTTATAATTACTTATATATTCTTAACCCTATATCCCAACAATCTAAATCTAGGGTTAAAAAAATCTCAATATTTTTAATCCTAATGTGATAATGCATACCATCCCTATCAAGGAAGGTAAAAATATGTTTAGGTAGAGATAGTAACATGTGAACCTAATCCTAGATCCCATCATTCACAAATAGTTCACAAGCTGATTTTAACTAGGATTATTTTCCTAGTTTGTCATTCTACATGGGTGAGCAACTTAGTACCCATTCATAATAAGAGTGGAAAAATAATAATGTGTAAATTTTAGGAACCTAAATCATGTATAAAATAAATATAACTATCTTTTTATCTCTTATATTAAGTCATTTAGATGGTGATTGGATCTTAGATGATGTCCTTAGATGAATTGTCAAGGTATAACTAGGTCTTGGTAAACCCATAAGATAGAGTCAATAAGACCTTTACTAAAAAATTAGCTACCTTCACTTACTAGAGTATGCCATTCAACTTCATAAATTTTTGGTCCACCTAATAGAGAGCCATGGAATTCACATTTAAAATATTAATTAGTAAGTGTATAATAATATATATGGATGATATAAGTATATTCTTGAAATGTAGGTTTGATCATGTTCACCACCTTTAAAGAGTATTTTCAAGGTGAAAAAGGTATGGTATCTCCATTAACTAAAATAAATACATCTTTGGCATCAAGGAAGGTAAATTATTTTTTCATGTCATCATTAAATAAGGTATCTCTATCAATCCTGAACATGTTAATGCAATTTATAAAATACCTCTTCCTAATAGTAATAAATAATTGAAATTATTCTTTATAACAAATTATATATTATGCAATTTTATATATATTTTTGTTGATATTGTTAAGCCCCTACATAATATGATAAAAATATGAAGCTAAATTGGAGTGTAATCCTCCATCTAAATAGGCCTTTGAAGAAATCAAAAATTATTTCATGCAGGTGCTAGTCTTGACCAGCCCATAATATATGGAATTCCACCTCTATCCCTTTTCTTATGAACCTACCATAATTGATGTACTCACTTAAATATTTATGAATAAGAACATTCCATATATTTCATGATACCAAACTTGAAACATGTAAAACCAGATTCTCTACCTTAGATCATCACACTTACATTTTGGTCAAAGTTTTCAATAAATTTCAACACTATATCCTTGGGAACAAGGCGCATACCATTATCTTATACATAACAATAAATATTATGTTAGGATAGATTTATTTGTGATATTATAGAGGTAAGTGAATGGCCAAACTAAAATAATATGATATAGATATCAAACTTACTATAATAATGAGAGTTCAAGGTCACGCTCAACTGATCATTGAAATTGACCCTAGAATTACTATGGTGTAATTGGATCAATTAGAAATGGCTAGTTGGGACTCCTATGACACAATTTTCCACTATATTCTCTATGATAAACCTCTTTTAGGATTGAAAAAAACATATAAAAAAGATCTAAGGCTGAAATTATCTCATTATATGCTAAAGATAGGATTAATCTACTAAAATAACTATGAGGGAATATGCCATAAGTGTCTATAAAAAGAGGAGGAAAAATATGTCATGACTAAATTTCATGAAAATTTGGGTAGTGGCCGACTTTGGGTAATAATAATATCCCATAAAATTTTATGAATTGGGTATTATTGGCCCACTATCTTCAAGGATGCACACACCCATTTCCAGACATGCCATAAGTATCAACCCTTCACCAGAAAATAGGTACATGTAGTAATTCCTCTCCAACGTATGATAAAAGAGCATATTTTATTTCAATGGGGTCTTTAACTGATAGGTGTCATCAACCCAAATTAATTAATTAATAACAATTTTATAATCATGGAAATAGATTATTACACAAGATGGACATAGTTAGTAGTCACTAGGAATAACATAGTAAAATAAGTAATAAATTTCCTTGAAGAGAACATAATGGCATAGTTTCATGTGCTAATATCATTAGAATTTTTTAATGGTCCTACATTATAATTAGTTTGAATTGGCCTATGAGAATCACATCACCTTGAATTTATCATCAAATTACTACCCATAAAAAAATTGCCTTAGTTAAGTCAATTAATAAAAACTTGATGGATGCAATTAAGAAGTTTTTTGAGAAGATACCTATAGATTAGCACTCATTATTCAAGTATGCATTCTAGGTAGATCACATTAGATACAAATGTGACCTCAAAGTTTCAATTTTCTTATTAGTATATGGCCTAGAACCAATATTCCTAGTAACCCTCAGATTTCACATGTAAAATTTCAAGTAGAAATGCATGGAGGATGTTGGGAAATTGAATTCAATACATCTAGATATTGTTCATATAGAATATTTATGAGAAGAAGCCCTAAAAAGTTTTAGTATACATCACTATACTATCAATGGGTGGTTTGATATTAAGGTGAAAGTTAAATCCTTCATAATAATGGACCTAATCCTATTATGGGACAAAGCTCATGAGAATAAGGTCCAACACTCTAAGTTAGACCTCTTTGGATTGGCCTATATTAGATTGTCAATTTTTTGGGGAAACAAGATTTTAGGATAAAAGACCTCCAAGGAAATGATTTATCTTTACCTATGAATGGATATTTTTTGAAGAACTACTTATTATTTATACCATCCACAATTGTCTTAGAGTAATCCTACCAAGTAAATGAATTGATGCTAAAAATATAACTTAGGGGTAAGATAGTTTTAGATTACTTTGATTTATGTTTTGTTTTTGTTTTATGCTTGTCCCCACTTTATTTATTTATCTATTTTTACCCATTCTTATTGTGTTTGCACTTAGATGTCATCCCCATCATAATTAATTCCCAAACCTCAATGGTATGACTCTAGTCTAAATAAAATAAAAGCCTAAAATTAGAAAGGTATGGTTGGAACCAAGAATTGGTCCTTGTATTCATCATTTTATCCCCTCAAAGGTTGGTAAAGCATTGGAAACACAATACAGTAAATAGGAAATAGAAAGTGGGATCCCATTATTTAAAAATATGATAAATGGGGCAAGTCCTTCTATAATTCTTATTAAGAAATAAGCCATTGATTTAAAACTAAGAAAGTGAATTGAGAAAAGTTTTATTTCTGATAAGAGGTCATCACCACACTTAAATAACATCAAAAGGTTACCTTATATTCATCGAATAAGTGAAGAATTCCCTTGGTGCTAAGAATTCACTAAATTAACCATTCACCTTAACTACATTATTTCCCAACCCTAATGGATAATAAATTTTAAAAAAATTATAGAATTGAAATAAGTATAAAATATCAATAAAATAATGAAGGCTCTTCCTAGGAAAGGGCAATTTGGATAACCTCCATAACAGGCTTTCCAACCTAGCTGTCAATAGAGAAAGGCCTAGATGAGAACCAAATGTATCTATACCAAGGCTATATATATACTAGGCTATATATTAGAATATTAGTTATCAATCCTTCCCTTTGTTAGCTAATTTATTCAAAAGAATAATTACCTTTCAAGAGTTTTGAACACCTAAGCCACCTCTAAGCATGATCATGAATTTCAAAGTGATAACAAAGGAAATGAATCAATCTTCACACAACATGACCTATTGAAGGAATTAGAGCCTAGTATATTATGTACTAAAGTCAATTTAAGTTATCATTTATACTCTTATTCTATTGACAGAAGTTTTTAATTTCCTATCCAATTGTTCAATAATGGAGGTCTATAATATGGGTTTTAAAAATTGGGAAACATTTTCCACACATAGTTACCATTTTTTGTGAATAAGACATACCTTTTCAAATAATAAAAGTGGACATTTTCAATACATAATATCTTGAAAATTATCATCCCTCTATTTAATCTAGTATGATCTTCATCCTTTCTAAAATATCAAGTGCCTACTAGATTCTCATTCTTTGACATTTTTTACACTTATGATAATAACTTGTTTTTTAAGTTGAAGATCTTCCATGCTTTTTTATTTTAAAATGATTGGTCCCAATGTATTTATTAAATGTTTTCTATACTTATATTTTTTGGGCATTAATTATTCCATAAATATTTAAAATATACATCTCCTTGGGCCTTTTTATGACAAGTAAGCATCCCCTTGCTTATGAGGTGATTTTAAAATGACTTATTCATTTTTTATGTTTATCAAAGCCTAGAGGGGCTTGATCCAATGAGATAGCACCATGTGTACCAAGTAAACTTGGAGGTGTTATAATTTTTAGATCCCTGAGAGGTCAATCTAATGGGAGAGTGCCATTTGTACCAAGTACACCCAAATATGTTAAATAAACCAAATCCCTGAGAGGTCTAATCTAGTGGGAGAGTGCCATATATACTAAATACACATAGAGGTATGAGAAATAATGGATCCTATGAGGCCTAATATAATATGATAACACATGTACCAGGTACACATAGAGGTGTCATAACTATCAAAGCCTTAAGATTCTTGATCCAATGGGAGATTTCCATGTGTAACAAATACACCTAGAGGTGTTAGATTTGTTAAGGCCATAAGAGGTCTAATCTATTTGGAGAGTTATATGTGTACAAAATAACATATAGATATCAGATTCATCATATCCCCAACAGGATTAATTGAATAATAAAGTACCATATGTACCTTAATACACCTAATTACCAAATAGGTCCCAAACCTACCTGATGAGTCAGAGGATGGTATAGACCAAGAGCTCCCAATATAGTAATATATTTCCACATGTAATTTTATGCACTCAAGAAACCAATTCATTTAGGCAAAACTATTAAGTTTGGAATTACCCTCCATGTTTATTCATCACATTACCCATTGATACAATAAATGTAAAAGTGAAACATGGATGACATGTACACATATTTTATGTCACGAGTAATAAATCTAGGGTGTACCTACCACACTCTCTGCATTTACTAGCTCACTTGAGTGGTTCATGATTTGATACCTAAATAATTCCCATTTCCACCAACCAATCCAATTAAGGCATGTCTAATAATATCATATTTAAGATAAAAATGGTTAAATTGAGATTGATCCCATGAACTTAGAGTTTAATTCTCATTACTCAAACCTCCAAGGCCATTATTATAGAAAATATTACAAAGCCCTATAATGTCCCATCCAAATTGAGTTAATTGGTATATATCTTCTACACATTCAAATCATTTATATTCCTCTACCTTAAATTCCCTCCAAATCCAAAACTACATCCTTGATAAATCCTTTCATGTATAAGAGAACATAATTTATAAATGGACACCTCAAATTCAAATCCTAAACTAGAGAAACAATTATATTATACTATCTTCCTATAGGGCATCATAATATTTAATCATTATAATGAAATATTCAATATGATTGAAGATATACATAAGCCTAGTAGTGATGATGAACCATAAGACGATGATGTGGATTTTGTTGATGGTTTCATATCCATCAGAGCCTTAGGACTGCACAAGGTTATTTCCAATCCTAAAGTCATTCCCTATAATAATATCTTCACTAATATACTAAGGATATCCAGATGTACTAATAATGTTGTCCATTTATCCAACATAGAACTATGAATTTTAGGAATCTTTAGGGTTACCTTCAATAATTACTATAATCTCCCATATTTTGGCATTCTATATTATGAAAAAAGTTCTACTAAGTGGTTTAGAACCCATGATATATACAAGTTACTTTAAAAAATTAGCCAAATAATCTAATTTTTGGGTGAACAAGAATGAACTTGACTCCTACACCATCAAAACATTATTAGGAGTGCAAAATGGCATGTTACTTCTCAATCACACATATGAGGTGAGTGACATTATGAATGTCAATAATATTTAAGTCCCTTTTCTCAACATCATCCTCAAAAGGGATTAGGTTCTCAATCTCAAGGACATAATCATATTCAAAATCTTAAAAAAAGTCAATGGAGTGTGGGATATAGGGGGAACTTCTACATGATGCCATACTTGGTTAACACCATTATGAATTTATAAAAAATAACCTTCCCTCCATGGGTTCTAATAGGATATGTCATGCATGTATTCTTTGCTAAGATCTGCATTAATCACTAAAGGCTCCATATTTTATTGGAGTAAAGTGTATAATCTTCAATTGGGAGTTGTTTATTTATCGTTGGAGATGTTATTATATTTTTTACATGTGGGATGTGTAACCCCTTGTTCATGTTGCTCCTATTATTATTTATGAAACTTCTACACCTATTATTATTACACACTATGCCCATACTAATTTAGTTTCACGTGCACATATGCCTTATTATTTGAGTGGCATACCAATGGCTTTATCTCCCACATGATTTGTTCCATGGGTCACAATACCAAACTTATCAACATTGGGAAGTGTCTATAGGGTATTGATCTCCCTATTCAGCCTATTATGTGGATTTCTTAACATGGCCTTGGTTATGATGCAAGTGATTCATATTCATTGGGATATTTTGATAGAGATCTATATTTTGTTTTCTCTACTCTTTATGAGGAATTGAGATACATATGGGCTCTTCTAAACCTCGCTCAATCTAGAAAATATTGAGACTACATTGGCTTGACATGATCTACCCGACACTTCTTTAGATGTAACCTCACATTATTCTACTATGGAATTTGCATCCACACATATGCAAACATCTTCATCCACCATTAATTTTTATTTGGGGTGGATTTTTTATTGTTATTGGTGGCATTGATAGTTTTCTTTGAGAGGAATCTACAAGTGAGGTTCCTTCACTACTTAACCTATTCAACAACACATTTCATACCTACATTTTAATGTTCCTTGGATATTTGAGATCTTTATTAGGTAGATGTGTTTTTTAGAGTCTATATTTCTCATTTTATAGCTACTATTACTATAGTTTTATTTCATTATGTAATTTATTATGTTGCTTGGTGATATTATTAATAGATGGGAATTTTTGTTTGTAGTCACACTGAGAGTTATGGTGTTTTTTCTTCATGTTTGTATGTTTCATGTTGAGCACTTTATTCTTTAGTTTTTGACTATCCCATCACATTTAGGGACATATTATTGATATATTTATATCTTTACCTTTCATGTTGATAGTCTCATTCAAATTTATTATGGATATTGATCTCCCTCTAAAGAGTATAAAGTTTGGTGTAACCCAGTGTCAACATTTCAATATTGTTGGCCCCAAATTTTGGCTAAGTATTGCCCATTTTGTCATGGGACTGACATGGAATGAAAGGACCATAACAAGGAAAGACTATGGCATGTAACTTGATAGGTATAGAATCACCTTGGTCTAGAACCTATAGGGCATGAGAGGACAAAGGCATGGAAACCCTAGTGTAAGAGGACCTAATCAAAGAAGAATTAGTCATGAGGAACCCAAGAACATAAGACTCATAACTAAATAAAAATACTTTAGAAGTGAATGGGAAGTAAGAGTAGTTAAGGAATGATTCATTTGGGACACCTATCCCTTATTGATCAAAAGTTTTACACTAGTTATGAGAAGATGAACACATAGCAGCAATGATCTAACATAGTATGAGTATATAGTGGGTGTAAATGATTAGTTCCTTAGGCAAATCTATTTGATTAAGAGCCATTAATCTTAGTATATTAAGAGTCTTTTGGTTATTTATTATTGACATTGATGATGTAAACACTTGGTCAAGAATAAACAAGTATAAATACCCCTATTGTAATAGATGGATGGCAGTTGATTTCTAGATGCTCACACTTAATATATGAGTTATGAACATTACATAATTTTCTTATGTTCATGATCTCTAAATGTGTTGTGTTAAGTTGAGAGTAATAAATAGAACTTAGTATGGAACCTAATTTACCTTTTATTTTTTATTTTTTTAAAGGTTGTCAAGGAAGTCTCAACACTTTAAGACATCCATAAGGATTCCACCACATCCCTGAATGAACTGGTCAAGAAGGCCAATAAGACCTCTAGCCAACTCAAGGAAATTAATATATTGAAGGAGGCCATAGAAGAAATAATTTCCAAGCTACTTGAGGCATTATCACATTTGGATAATGTTAGGAAAAAGATCAAGTAAATGGAACCTAAAATTTTGATAGAGGCTACTAGCAGTTTGATATGGACTAAGAGCTTAATGTGGGGTAATGTTGGAACCAAATTTTGGATAAGTATTATCCATTTTGGCATGGGACCAGTAAATCATGGATGGACCATAACGTGAAAAGATTATGTCATGGTTTATAGGCTATAATCACCATGGAACAAAACCTATAAGGCATGAGAGGACAAAAGCACATAAACCCTAACATGAGAGGACCCAATAAAATAATAATTAGTCATGAGTAACCCAATAACATAAGACTAATAACTGAAGTGAAAGACTTGGAAAGCATGTGGGAAGTCAAAACACTTAAATAATGATTCATGTGGGACACATAGAACTTATTGATTAGAATTTTTTCATCAGCGATGAGAAGATGAACACAAGGCAGCAAGGATCTCATATAGTATGAGTATATAGGGGGTACAAAGGCCCACATCCTTAGGAAAAGATAATTGATTAAGAGCCAAAACTCTCAGTCTATTGATATTTTTTTGGTTATTTATTCTTACCATTAATGATGTAAACACTTGGTCACGGATAAACAAGTATAAATATCCCTATTGTAATGGATGGATGGTGGTTGAATTATAGATGCTCATGATTAATATATGAGTTATAGACATTACATAATTTTTTTGTTTTCATGATAGTTTAATGTGTTGTGTTAAGTTGAGATTAATAACTAAAACTTAGTATAAAACCTAACTTACTTTTTTTTTCTTTTTTAAAGGTTGTCAAGGAAGTCTCAACACTTGAAGACATATATAAGGATGCCACCACATCCCTAAATGAACTATTCAAAAGGGAAAATGAGACTTATAACCAACCTAAGGAGATGAATATATTGAAGGAGGATGTAGAATAAATAAATACCAAGATGCTCAAGACATTGTCACATTGGGGCAATGTTAGGAAGAAGATCGAGTAGATGGGACCTAAATTTTTTATAGAGGCCACTAGCATAACTTAGTCTAGGAAAAACTAAGAGCTTAGTGTGGAGTATTGTCCATTTTGATGTGGGACTAGCATGGCATGAAAGGACCATATCATATAAAGACTATTGTACAAAACTTGATAGGCACATAAATACCATGGCATGGAACCTACAGGATGTGAGAGGATAAAGGTGTGGAAGCCTAAATGTGAGAGGAAAAAATAAAATAATAATTATTCATGAGGAAATTGATAATATAGGACTTATAACTAAAGTAATTATTCACAATGATCCTAAGAACATAAGAATCAAAACTAAAATAGAGGACTTGGGGAGCATGTGGGAAACAGGAGTAGTTTAGGAGTGATTCATTTGGGATACCTAGCCATTATTAATTGGATGTTTTTCACTAGTTTAAAGAAGATAAACTCATATTATCAAGGATCCAAAATATTACAAGTATATAGTGGGTGCAAAATCTTAGGTCCTTAGGCAAAGTTAGTTGATTAAGAGCCATGACTCTTAGTCTATTGAGAGTCTGTTGGTTATTTATTCTTACCATTAATGATGTAAAAACTTGGTCAAGGATAAAAAAGTAAAAATACCCATATTATAATTTATTTATGGTGTTTTATTTATATATTATCATGCTTAATATATGAGTTGTGGACATTACATAATTTTCTTGTGTTCATGACAGCTGAATGTGTTGTGTTAAATTAAGAGTAATAACTAAAACTTAGTATGAAACCTAACTTATCTTTTCATTTTTTTAAAACTTAGTATGGAACCTAACTCAAATTTTATTCTAGTTTTAAATAAAAAATAAATAAAAGGTAAGTTAGGTTCCATACCAAGTTCTGGTTATTACTCTCAACTTAACACACCACATTCAACTATCATGAACACAAGAAAATTATGTAATGTCTGTCATTCATATATTAAGAATGAGAATATAAAAATAAACCAGCATCCATTATAATAGGGGTATTTATAATTTTGTATACCTGACCAAGTGTTTACCTCATTAATGGTAAGAATAAATAACCAATAGACTATCAATAGACTAAGAGTTGTGTCTCTTAATCAACTATCCTTGCCTAAGGACCTGAGCCTTAATGCCCCATATATACTTGTACTATAATATATCCTTGATACCATGTGTTCATATTCTCATGGATAGTGTAAAATTTTTAATAAATAATGGCTAGGTGTCCTAAATTAATTTCTCCTTAACTACTCCTACTTCTCATGTGCTCCCCAAGTCTTCTACTTTAGTTCCAAGTCATATGTTCTTTAGTTCCTTATGACTAATTACTTGATTTTAAAGTCATATATTCTTGGGTTCCTCATGACTAATTATTATTTGAATAGGTCCTCTCATGCTAGGGATTATATCCCTTTGTCTTTTTTTGCCCTATAGGTTCAATGCTATAGTCCTTCTATGCCTATTAATTTTTATGCCATAGTCTTTCTGTGCTATGGTCCTTCTATGTCATGCTGATCTCATGCTAAAATGGACAATACTTATCCAAAAATAAAGGATAACAAATGTTTTATAGTGGGATTGGCCCATTCATACATATATATATTTTTTGAGTCACTACACCCACTTCAACATTATTCTTGCTAGCCATTAACACACCACATTTTCTTTTGGAGGTAGTTAATTGAGTGAATCTTTTATTCGATGGGATTAATTACATGAAATGCACTTGCTATAAGATTGTGTTGAGATTTTTTGAGTATTGATTATTTGGATGCCATGTAGTATATGTTCTATTCTTCACTCTCACTATGGTTTTAATAGTTTTTGGGTACCTTGAGGTGATACATTTCATCCTTGGTAACTCTTTTTCCCAATGTTTTGTGATCAGTGTTTTTGATAGAGTGAGCCTTGTACAGAGTACCAATTCCTAATTTAATTAGTAGTTATAGTGACTCAACATCCATGTACTATGGTAAGATGGATTGGTTACCATAGGGACACTTTGTATTTCACTATGATTTATACATGGGTACCTAATCATGCCTAGTTTATAGGAACCATTTAGTCTCTTTGATTTCTCTTTTTTTCACTCCCTATTCTACACTTAAGGGAGGACATTGGATTAAATCTTATAATCCTAAATTGGGATTTGTTTATTTATTTTTGGAGATGATATTATATTTTATGCATGTATTTGTTGAGTGTAAAATAGTAATAGAAAATCATGTTATATATGTTATTCATGAAACAATAATTTATTGCACGAAATAACCTACCCTACCTATTTAATAGGCATTCCCATATAATTTTTAACTTGGTCATTTTTAGAGATCCATATAAATATGTGAATATATTTTTAATGAATTTATTTTGTATATTTTCTTTCTATGTATAATTTTTATAGTATTAGTGTTATGGTAATGGTATGTAGGAGATATCCTAGATAAATGAGAAGTATTCTTATTTTTCACATATTTAATATATCTATGATGATTTCTACCCTTGATTTACTTCACCATTAATAAGAGTTGACATCTAGTATTTATATAGAGATGTGGGCTTCAATTATTCCCATAGATGAATATTGTTACTATTAGGAACATACTATGATTAGGGTATAATTCATTTTAGGGTATCTTATTTGGCTACCCTACATTATCCATGTCTACCTAGTAGAGTGATAAATCACTTGGCAACTAGCCAATGGCATCATAGGCCTCTACCTTATCAGGAAGTATAATTTATACTTATCATTCACCATAGTCATCAATCATAATGAAAAAAATAATTTACCCTTTGTACAATCTATTTCCATCCATGTGGATTCCTATAACATCCATAAGGTAGATGACTTAAAATGGGTCTTCAGGGTAAGGTGCATGCCCATGTGGAGAAGTATTGGGCACAAATAAACACAAAATACCACCATGAGATAAAAAATGATGATGTGATCCACATAAACCCTACCAATTATGTGGAGGTGATCATAAATATCAAATCATAGTATCACTAGAAAGCTTAGACATAGCCTAGGCCTATGATGGAAGAGAGAACTGATCCCCCATAACCCACTATCCCACACCGTGTTGTTGAGATATTGACAACAAAGAAGAGGATATCCAAACTTATATTTCAAGGGGTATTCAATACTAATAATCTATCAGTCTCAGTTTCCACTTCAACTATGATAACCTCCCAGGTTATCCAACTCCAAATTGCCCATGTGCTTCATTTTTTTAGTAGCATAAAGTCAGAAAAGAGCCCACCTTAAGATCATATTGTAGCATCCTTTGATATTTTGACTCATACTTATCATATGTCTAAAGAACCCATTCAAACTCATCATTATTTACCAACATAGTTACAACATCTCCATCTTGTGACTCCTTTTATATTCCCCTTGTAAGTGCTCAAATTATCCTTAGTCTACTAGATTTTACAATCTTTGGTTTCATAAGCTTCCTATCTCCCAAATTTTATTGTGACCTCAATTTGACCTAGTTTAGATACATAATATTGGTCATACCCATAAATTTATTATGTGATATCTTTTTAGGTTGGTACATTTCCCAATAGTACCCAAATTCATGTTACCCTTATGGTTGAATTGGCCCATACAATGTTAGTCCTTTTGAGTGTTATAATTACCATGGTACTATATATGAATATGAGTGTCCCAGTATCCTCTACTCCTAAAAACTATTATGATTCAAAAATTATATTAGTGATCACAACACATCTACATGTTCTATCCAATATAGTCCTTTAAAGTTTAGCAACACCACAGGTGACCCCCAAGTAGAAGCTTGCTAAGCATCCAAGGCTAATTACACCTCATCCACCCCATATAGCCTTTATTTTCACATATATTAACATCATGTTACTATATATCCATATATCTTTAGTATTTGTATTTAATCATCCAATTTCCTTTCTTAAATTGAATATGTAACTCTTGAGCATAATTAGACCTTAGGTTTTTAAGACAGAACCAATTAAGATCTTAATTATTTTCTTAGGATTCCCATTTGGTAGCTCCTCAATTTTCACCCATGATTTCCCTTCCATATTCCATCCCATTTCATATTACACCTCCATTATTACCTTTTTCACTAATTCTCCACCTTCCACTTTAGTTTCCACCACCCCCACTATCTTATCTTCCACTACCTTGTGAATAATGGTAGGATAAGGATGGATGGGGCCTATTGAAGCTTCAAATGCATAAATGACATAAATGGTATAACAAAGGTACCCTAATATATATCTATAAATTAACTAATATTTAGGTAGGATGAAGTGGGTTTTCACTTAGACCTTCACACATGATGGGGACCTTTTGTTATAGAGGATGGAATATGACCTATTCTCTCTCACAAAAAAAGGGACCACCATGGGTGAAGAAAATATGATAGAGGACATAGTATCTTTAATAAATACCACTAATTATCTAACCAATAAGTTTATGGATGACCTTAGAGACTAATTCATGATCCTAGAGTCCTAAGTGAGGAGTTCTTTCCCTATTGGTTTAGTTGGTAAGGTTGAACCCACTCTTGCACAGTTATGTGCAATCCTTAGAGAGGTGATAAAATATATTTATAGGAATAATGTTATATTCCAAATATCATAAAATTATTTAGAGTAAATTATCAAGGTGGACAAAAAATGTAAGATGATTATGGTAATTACCAACAGACTAATATTCCTTGAGCTCAAGCTCATGCATTTCATGGGATTGCATCTCTATCAAAAATTTATAGGGAGCATGATGAATACACTATAATATTAACTTAGGAATGTAGAGGTCACCATGAATCCCTTTGAAAAAATAAAGGATTAAATCCTTGCTTACTTCAAGGAATTCAACATCATAGTCCTGTTTCACCTAGATGCCACCTTGCTCAACCTTGATGAATTTAGGATCTACTTGAAGAAATTGAAGGTGGTAATGAAGACCAAGGTGGTGAAGTAAAAAAGAGATGGATATAGTGTAATCATATATATTTCCATGAAATTAATCATAAAAATCATCCAATTTAATGAGCTAAAGGTATCCCTATAATCTCCTCTCAAGGTACACAATAGATTGTTCACTCAAGTAGAGATGTTTTTTTGGGATCCACCTCTCAATATGTCAAATCTCAATATAGAGGCCAAATTAATTGAATATTAATTGGTATATCATTAGGTTTTAACTAATAAGTGAGGATGTGGTCCCTTATTGAGCTTAATTTGAATATCTTCATAGTCCCAAATAAAGGGTGTGTTGTCAAAACTATGAGCACCCTTTCTCTCTTCTTTGTATTTTATAGGAGAACCATGGTAACAATTAGATTTGTAATTATTTTTTTCTATTATGATAAAAGTGGGAATATATTATTTTGTATAGGTGGATCTGACCTATCTCTATATATTTTACATTGCATCTTGTTGTGAAGGTTGATAATTTTGTAATAAAACACTAGAATATTAATACAAGTTTTGTTTTATGTCACTTTGGTGTATCTTATGAATGTATTACAATTTCCTATCAAAAAATAGGTTATATTATTATTATAATAAAAAATATATGTTTTTTTTGTATTATATGTAATATTTAGGATGGATAACAAGATATTCTAATTAGTTGCATTGATATTTTTATTTCATTTAGATCATTGTGAGCTTGTGTGTGATTAGCAATAGTCTTGTATGCATTAATTTTTAGGAAGAGATATTGGAGTCCATAATATGTTATTTTACCTAGAATGTAAATGATATTTATGATTTATATATCACCTCAATCTTGTATACTTGGAAAACTCAGACATTGATTATTCTTCTCAGTTATAGACTTTTATTACTTCTACAAGTCTTGCATCTTCTTTTTCTTGTTCCCTTTGGCCTATCTCTTCGTCCAAATAGTATTATATTTATCACATATGCCTTATATATTTAATAAAATTATTAAAATACATTTATATTATACCTCTAAAAGTTTTGACCATGTACCTATTTTCCTACTCCTTAGACACTTGCATCATAGATAGACACTTGCATCAACACATGTGTCTTGCTCTGATGCAAGTGTCCAATGCCCTAAATTCATTAAATTTAAAAATTAAACATACCCTAATGGTCATCCTAAGTGATTTAATGTGATTTATTTATCCAAATGGATTTCTATAAATATAATATCAACCCTCACTCATTCTTCACCTATCACAAACCAAGGAAATTTATCAAAAGCATTCAATCAAGAACTTAGTTAAGTAAAACTTCCCTATTTTATCTTATCTCCATATAAATCATAATAAAAACACATACATAGGTTTGAATTACTGAAGGATTAGCCCAAGATACCAATTTTCCATGATAAAATTTAGGTCACTATTAGACTTTCCTATCACACATTGTATGATTCAAACACAAGACAACATATAGGGGAGAACTACATAAGTCTAAGGACCTATTTAGTGTATTGTATATTTAGGTAACACTCATTTATATAGGTGTATTTAGAGTATCTTGACACTATGTACCCACTAATCCATTTTCTCATAGCCACTATGAGGAGGAAGAAATAGGGTTTTGCTATTTGACAAGGAATAACAATCTATGAACTAGATTTGTTTGCATCAAAGCCAAGGAAATGAAAAAACCATAAGTATATAGGTGGTAACATCATATTCTATTAGGTATTCCATACAAGACACCTATGTTTGACCTAGATACTAGCATTGATGAAACTGTCTAAGGCTTATGCAAGTGCCCATGATGACAAAGATAATCTATAATTTGGTGATTATTCTAAAACACTCTTCGAGTTTGCTTCTTACCTATTCCATATACAGATTTGTATTATCATAAAAATCATCTAAGTACTTATTTTCATTATCATTTCAATATCTATCACAGTTTTAATTCCCATTTTTATCATATCTTAGTAAAATAAATTTAGTATACATTCTATCTGAATTTCAAAATTAATTGGTCCATTATAGATCTATTTAACACCCTTATGTTTATTAATTTATATATTATTAACCCTAGATACCCTAATATATATTTTAGGTAAACATTTTGTAAACCTAACCTTTGAAATTAAAACCCTATGTGATTTAGGGTATTCTATTTCTTATTTTCCTAATTGTTGTACTTTTTTTAAAAAAATTGAATTTTTGATTTATAAAAATTAATGGAAAATGTTAATACAAAAGATATATTTCAAATTGAAGATAAATAATAATTTATCACTTATCTCAATAATAAAAAGATAATAATGGATGCATTTTTATATGAAATAAGTAAGCATGATAAAGTGAAGGATTATACACATAGTGTTAGTGAATCATTAAAAGGTACTATTGTGACATGGAATTACACCCTATGAGAGGTTTATTCAGGCTTTCTCAATTTTATCCACACAATGGGATCAAACCTAATGTATGGGTATCCTATGGTGGGGTTAAACCTATAGAGAAGGTTGGTACCTCTTGGTATATCACTTAAACTATTGATTTTGCTTGGGAAAGGGATAAAAGAGTTGCATAAAATGACTAAAAGAATAAAAAGGGGTGATAGACTAGACTAATTTACACTCCTAATTTCTCAAAAAACAAACACAAATGTAGCTCAAAAGTCCTTTACACACACAATCTCTAACACTAGCTAGTTTGTATGAATAATTCTAAATAAGGCCTTATAGATAAGGGATAAAGCATAGAGGAATGATAAAATTAACACTATACCTTCCCTTATGATTAATAAAACACAAATTTAAACCTTAAAACAACTTAAACCCTATGAACAAGGCAAGGAAGAGAGGACACTAACCAAGATAAAAGACTTCTTCATAAGGCAATCATACATGAGCTACCTAAAACACAAAGGGCAGTCAAAGAGATAGGAAAAATAGATAATATTATTGATTCAAAGGTTTTAATCTTTAAATTTTGATAGGGTTTTACCTTATAAAGTGAGAGTATATTTAAAATTAGAATAAAAAAATATATATGGAAGAAATGAAGAGAAGAATGAGGAAAAAGATTTCAATACTTCATAAATTTGCCTTAACCACCATCTTTGGCCATCTAACATAGATTAGGAGTATTAAATGTCTTTCAAAAACCCTTCATGGTCCTTAGGGACTGATCATTCTTTATTTTCCAATATTATTTGATCAAAATGGGATTCAATAGCTTTGAATTCCATAATGATCCACATCTAAAAATTAGTGGGGTTTTTACTTATAAAAAGACATGCAAAGTAAAACTAAACCTCCATCAGGGTTTTTACTTGAAAAAACACATGCAAAGTCTAACTAAATCTCCATCGAGGATTTTAATTGAAAAAACACACAATTTGTTTTATTGAATCTCCATCACAGTTTTTACTTGCAAAAATATATGCAAAGTCTAATTAAATCTTTGTTAGGGTTTTTACTTACAAAAACACATGCAAAGTCTAAATGAATATCTATTATGCCCTTAACCATTGGTGTGTCTAGGGATATGTGTGGCTGACTTGTGGTTTACATACCTCTTTTATATACTTGTTACATTTCTCTATGTTCTTAGATAAATCAGCCTATGGAATAACCTTGGCTAAGTAGAATATATATAGGAGGTAGTGATTAGTCTTTATTCCTTATGTTAATTATTCTACTATTAGTGAATTATTATGGAGGTTTCCCCCTTGAAATGGATTTTCTACATTTTTTTAGTATTCTACTTTGTTGTCAATTATTGCTATGTGATCTCTCATATTTAATTATTCTATGTGATATAAAATCATTATGTATGAACATCTAAGTAATTTCATTAAAAGTGGTATCATAACTTCAATTTGGGCAAGTTTCTTGTCGCATTTTTTAGATCTGACAAGGTGACTTCTAGGAATGGTGGGAGTGAAAAAACATAACTTTCAATATGGGTAGAATTTTTTTTTTATAAGTGCAGTATTATTCAAAACACTTTTTTGAATTTTTTATTTTTTTAAAAAAGTGTAGAATTTTTTTCCTTTGCATAATTGTAGTCATTGGATTCATCTCAATGAGATTATTGTAATTGTATATTATGTCGGTACACTTTTTTGGTGCTAAAATTTTTACCCTATTATGCAAAGGTAGTCATTAAATTCATTTTGGCAAGGTGATCACAATGGTACCATCTCTTAGTATACTTTTTTTGGGGTAAAAACCCTCCTAGGGTTTGTATATGATATGTCCTAATACTTAGGGAAGAAAAGGGGGGCAATAAAATCCTAAGACTCATGTTGATGACATACAATCTGCTACTTTAGATCCAATGATTTCTTAGCTTTAGGTGGACAGAAAGAACTTGGTGAGTGATGATGACTTTATTGTAGTCCAAGTTGATGTTTTAGGGATGAATGGAGAGATTAATAGGGTTCACAATGAATTACATCATATCACTATGTAATTGGTTACCCTTACATCTCATTTTTAGCCCAATAATCCTCCACTTCAGCATTCAAATCCTTCTCTCAACACTAACAACTCCCATGCTAGTATGGAATTGATGTTGCCAAAATTGGACATGCATAGTTTTGATGATAAGGATCCTCTTACTTGGATTACCCAAATTGAGAATTTATTTGAGCTACATCAAACCCCTAGTTTTTAGAAGGTTATAGTGGCATGTTTATATTTAAAATTTGAACAATTTATTTGGTATTGATAGTTATGTGCTTACAAAAAAATAATGGTGCTCCTATTACATGGTATATTTTTATTGAGGAGTTATTGGCTCATTATCAGAATAATGTCTTTGAGAACTATTTCATCCAATTAGCCAAACTATGGAAATTAAGAACTGTGAAGGATTATATTCATCAGCTTCAAAATCTCTCTTTACGGGTGGAAGATATCACTGAGGACAATTTGATTGATCTATTTTTGGGTGACCTAAAAGATAAAATCCAATTCAAGGTTTGAATGTTTAACCCAACATCTGTATTAGAAGCTATCTCAGGGCATGCATGGCATAAGAAAAAGAGATGGTCAAAAGGAAAACTTTCACTATTGGTCATGATCATACCTTTATAGGACCATCATTTCCATATCCCACAAAATTAACATAATGATAAATTGAGGAGATGTGAGCCAAAGGGTCGTGTTATTGTTGAGACAAAAAAATGTAAGAAAGACCATCATTGTGCTGAAAAGAAGTTTTTTTACATTAAAGGTGTCAACGATGATGAAGATGATGAATAAGTACATGGTGAGGATGTAGAAGGTTCTAAGGAAGAATTTTAAGACTCTCATCCTACTATTTTCTTGTCATGCTATTTTAGGTATTAATACTCCCAAAACTCTTAAATTTATGGGTTTATTTAATAAATAGAAGGTCACTATATTGATTGATTCTGAGAGCACACACAACTTCATCAATAGTAAGTTGGCTACTTGTTTGAACTATTTTATTTATCTAGCTCCAAAATTTTAGGTTATGATTATAGATGGTGGTACTATCAATTATTTTAAAAAATGTCATTATATTAATCTATCCATGGGAGATTAATTTTTGGATTCTCCTATGTTTGTAATTCCCATGGGTGGAGCTGATATTGTTTTGGGAGTACAATGGCTCACCACTTTTGAAACTATTGAGATGAATTTCCAAGAGTTATGAATTTTCATTCTAAAGAAAGGACATTTGAGCTAAGGGGATTAAGGGATAAATCTTCATAACTTGTTAGCTCCCATAAAATGACAAAGATTATCTATAAGGGTGCTAAAGGATTTACAGCTCACTTATTTTCCATGGAAGTATAGGCAACTCAGCCATCTCCACCTCTTGATCTACAATAAGTGATTGATTCCCATTATGTTATTTTTAATGACATGCCAAAAGGACTTCCACCTAGATGCATGCATGATCATGCTATCAAACTTATTCCTGGTAGTACACTACCCAACATCAGGCCATACAAGTATCCCTATGCCCAAAAAATTAAAATTAAAAAGATGTTATAGGAGATGTTGGATGTAGAAATCATGTGCCTTAGCCAAAGCAAATATTCTTCACTAGTTGTCATTATGAGAAAGAAAGATGACACCTAGAGGATGTACCCTAACTATAGAGAACTAAACAAGTACACTATCAAAGATAAGTTTCTTGTTCTTATCATTGATGATTTATTAGATGAATTAAATGGTGCTTTTTATTTTACCAAGTTAGATCTATGTTTTGGGTATCATCAAATCTAGATCCATAATGAAGACATACTCAAAATAGATTTTAGGACTCATGAGGGTCATTATGAGTTTTTGGTTATACCTTTTGGTCTAAAAAATTCACCATCTAATTTTTAGAGTTTGATGAATACTATTTTTAGACCATTTTTGAGGAATTTTTTTTTGTATTCTTTTATGATATCCTCATTTATAGTAAAAATTGGGAAGACCATTTGTAATATGTGAAATAGGTACTCTCCATTTTGGAATAAAATAAATTATATTCCAAACCTTCCAAATGCAATTTTGGGGCTTGTGAGGTTGAACATTTGGTTCATATGGTTTTTTATGAATGAGTGAAAGTGGATCTTTAAAAATCCAAGCAATGGTGGACTGGCCAATTCCTAAGACACTCAAGCAACTATGGAGATTTTTGGGGCTAATTGGTTACTATCATAGGTTTGTCAAAAATTATGGTAGTAATGTAGCCCCACTCACCTCTTTGTTGAAGAAATACTCCTTTTAGTGGACTTATGTATCTACTCAGGCATTTGAATAATTGAAATTGGTTATGTTCATTACTCCAGTATTGGCCATTCCTAATTTTTCTAAGACTTTTGTGGTTGAATGTGATGCATCTAGGTATGGTATGGGTGTTTTAATCATGAAATAAGGCAAACCACTTTCATTTAAAATTCATAAACTAAAAAGTAAAAATAAACACAAGCCCATCTATGATAAGGAAATGATGGCTATTTTTCATGTAGTCAAAGAATGGAGACCTTATTTGATGGGTCATCACTTTCAGGTAAAGACCAATCATGATAGTCTCAAATATTTTTTGGAAAAATGGATTTCATTTGAAGAACAATAAAAATGGGTAACTAAGATGTTAGGCTATGATTTTGAAATGGTCTAAAAAAAGGCAAGGATAATGTGGTGGTAGATGTACTATCTAAAAATGATGAATTAGTTGAGGCATTTCTATGTGCCATAACCATTTTGTAGGTAGATTGGCTAGATGAAGCATGATCAAAATGAGAACATGATAGTGCTACCCATGATTTAATTCAAAATATTTTGCAAGGTTTATGTGGATTTGAAAAATTCACATGGAAAGGTAATGTATTATGGTATAAATATAGATTATACCTATGTAAGGATTCTCTTCTTAAACAAAAATCCTTCAGGAACTTCATGCAATTCCAATTGGGGGTCATTCAAGATTTTTAAAAACATATCACAAAATCAAGAAGGATATTTTTTAGGAAGGACTCAAGGGTGATATCTAAAAATATGTGGCTGAATGTATGATCTATAAATAAAACAAAGGTGAAACCATCAAAATCCTAGGTCTTTTACAACCTTTATCCATCCCTAGCCAGCATTGGGAAGAGGTATCTATGGATTTCATTACAAGGTTACCAAGATCTAATGGTCAAAATATTATCATGGTTGTTATGGATCATCTTAGTAAGTATGATCATTTTTATTCTTTATCATAACCATTTGTTGCTAGTAAAGTACCTACTACTTTTCTTAATATAGTTCAAAAATTACATGGGACCTCTAAGATCATTATTAGTGATAGAGATCCCATTTTCACTAATAATTTTTGGATTGAGTTATTTACACGTTTGGGTACCCATTTAGCTCATAGTTCATCCTATCATCCTCAATCTGATGGACAGATTGAGGTAGTCAAAAAATGTCTAGAAGGATATCTATATTATTTTATATCTGATAAATAGGATAAATGGGTTCATTGGTTGCCACTTAATAAATGGTGATCTAATAATTCTTTTCATAGTTCTTCAAAAATGTCTCCCTTTGTGTCACTAGATGGATACCACCCTCCATCGATCACTTCAAACTTGAAGATTCATCTTAAGGTTCATGTAGTTGAAGAACATATTCACTATCAATAGGAGGTCCTTGCAAGTTTTCATGAAAATTTAGATATGGCCCATAATCACATGAAGTAATAGGAAGATCAACATAAAATTGAGAGGCATTTTGACATTGGTAATTGGGTCTTTGTTTACTTTCATCCATATAAGCAGATGTCATTGAAGCAAAAAAAAGGATAAAAAGTTATCCCCTAAGTATTATGGGACTTATTAGATCTCACATAAAATTATTAGTGTGGCCTACAAGTTAGATTTTCCTTCATCCACTTGCATACATCCAGTATTTCATGTATCATGCCTGAAGAAAGTCATTGGACATAGAGTTTCCATTAAAACAAAATTATCATAATTGGATGAGGAAGGCAAAGTTGTTCTTGATCCTAAGTTGATCTTTCACATGTGCACTAAATAGCTACATTCTAGAGTGATTATAGAGTACCTATTCAAATGGAAGAATCTACCATTTGAATATGCCACTTAGGAAGATGAAGCATTTGTGTAACAATATCTAGAGTTACCACAACATTGAGGACAACATTTTTTTGAAGGGTAGGGGATTGCTACATCCTTAACCATTTGTGTGTCTAAGGATATGTGTGGATGAATTTTGGCTTACATACCTCTTTTATATACTTGTTACATTTCTCTATGTTCTTAGATAGGTTGGCCTATGGAATAACCTTGGCTAAGTAAACTATATATAGGAGGTAGTGGTTAGTATTTATTCATTATGTTAAGTATTTTGACATTAGTACATTATTGTAGAGGTTTTAACCTTGAAGTGACTTTTATATATTATCCATTATTCTACTCTAATGTCAGTTATTGTTGTGTGATATCTCATATTTTCTTATTCTATGTGATATAAAACCATTCTATGAAAACATTTAATTAATTTCATTACAATATCCATCAAGGTTTTTAATTCAAAAAACACATGCAAAATTTGAGTAAATATCCATTAGGGTTTTTAATTACAAAAACACATGCAAAGTTTGACTAAATCTCCATTAAGGTTTTTACTCGCAAAAACACATGCAAAGTCCAACTAAATATTCATCAAGTTTTTTACTTGTAAAAACACATACAAAGTCTAACTAAATCTCCATCAAGGTTTTTACTTACAAAAACACATACAAAGTCTAATTAAATATCTATTAGGGTTTTTAATTTTAAAATAACATGAGAGGGAAAGCAAATATTTAAGTGCACTTTATAACTTTGCAAAGTTGAAAATTACATAGAAATATTTAGTTTTCACTTGGGAGGGAAAGTGGATATTTAATTTCATTTTGAAACTTTTCAAAGTTGAAAAGTGTGTATAAATATTTAGTTTCCACTTAGAAGGGAAATCAAATATTTAAGTTCCTTTTGAAACTTTTCAAAGTTATAAAGTGCACATTAATCTCTAGTTTCTACTTTGGAGGGAAATCAGAGATTTAAGTGTATTTTGTAACTTTGAAAAGTTGTAAAATGAAAAAAAATATTTGATTTATGCTTGGGTCTTGGTAAAAAGGTTATTAGGCCATATTTAATCTTTTAATCAAGTCTATGATAGTTTGTTTATTTTTTCCACCACTTCATGCTTCCCACTAGATGGTGAATAACCTTGAAAACTAGCTTGATCTAGCACTTGTAGTGTAAACCCCATTTTTAGAAATTTACCTTAAAGTTTCCAAAATTACCTTAATATTTGATAAAAGCTTCACTAAAAGGATGAGAACATGAACTAGGGACATGAATCTTACCTCCTCCCTTCACCATTAGATCATCCATTGCAATAAGCTCTTGAGGCAGTTCAGTTCACCATGTTAAAACCCTCCAAGATAGTGCATTGCATCATTAAGTCATGACTAAAAATAGATTATTCATCAAGGAAAAGGGTCAATGAATGGATTTTAAGAATGGCATAGTCTATCTAAGCAAAATTTTGGTATGTAGGCCACTTTTGGCACACATTTATGGTGACCTCCTGAGATTGTGTGCATGTCTATGCAATATACTAGTCATCTTAGCCTATCAATTAGGATTATGGAGTCATAAAAAAATATTCCTCAATTGAGAACAAGTCTTCCAACCTCTCAAATAAAATATCAAAATAGAAAGAGGAATAAGAAATAAAATAAAAATTTGCTTAAATCACTTAGGCAAGGGAAACACAAAATAAAAGAGGATGTGCATGAAACACTTAGAGAAAAATAGCATTTAATCTGATATATATAATTGATACAAACTGATTCTAATAATAAGTTTTTAGATGAATCCTATTTATTGGGATGGTTAATACCTCTCTATCCATCATGACAAGCTAAAAGGTATTATGTTATTTTTAGTCATGAATTAGGTAGGGTCTAATCCACAAACTATTGATCTTTGTATGGTTACCTAGTTCGGCCTTGTTAACATCCCACTTTAAGACCAAATCACCTTCTTTGAAAACTCTAGCCATGGATTTATTGTCAAAATCATTTTTGACTTGAGCTTGATGTGATTCTATCATATTCATTACAAGGTCTCTTATTTCTTCAAGATCCATGAATTATGCCATTATCACACCCATGGGCTCACTTTCCATCAACTCAAATTGATGATCTATCTCAAAAGATAATATCTCAAGAGATATGGGAAACTTGGCCTCTCTTCCATACATAAGCATAAATGGTGAGTTACCAATGGTATCACTCTTAGGAGTCACCCTCTCATCCCACAAGGTTATTCTTATCTTGGTATGCCATACTCTCTAGTTCTCTTCCATGGTCCTCTTGATTATCTTAATCAAGTTATTGTTTACTGATTCAATAATCACATTGCCTTGGGGATACTAGTTGGATGATGTGCTAAGGTAGATACCAAACTAAAGAGCCCATTCACATGTTTTCATGCCAAAAAATTCTAAGGCATTATCTGAGATGATAGTGGTTAGTACCCCAAACCTTATCACAATACTTGTTAACCATTTTTTTGCATAACCAATTTGTGTTTTCTCTTCAACTGGTTTTCATTCTTCCTTTCTCATTTTCTATGTTTGGGCGTTTACTATTTTGGTCTTTCCTTGTTTTTCTTTCCCTTCATTGTTTTTTTCCTCCTAGTATTTTCCTTTAGACAAGAGTCCATAGTTTTTTCCCTTCATCCTTGGGGTTTTTCTCATGTTGTTTTCCTTTGGGATTGTTCAAGTTTTTTCCTTCAAACTTTTATCCCAGAAAAATGTTCTAAAGGTTTTCTCCTTTGCACTTTCCCAAATTTTTTCCCCTTTTCTTTGTTTTTCCTTAGCCCCTTTTTTTGTCTTAGCCCTAAAGTGCCCTTTGAAAAAGTTCTAAAGGGCCACTTCCCTTTGAAGTGCCCTTTGAAATATTCTAAAGGCACTTCACTTGCCTTATTTTCCCCCAAGTGTCCCTTTGGAGTTTTTTTGGAGGGTACTATTTTTTTAATCAAGTGAGCCTTTGGAAAAATTCTAAAGGGCACTTATTCATCTAACTATCCCTTTGAAACTTTTTCAAAGGGCACTTTTTGCCCAAGTGTCCCTTCAGAACTTTTTCAAAGGGCACTTTTGCCTTAGTCTTTTCCTGAATGCCCCTTCAATTTTTTTTTGAAGGGACATTTTTTTCCAAGTTCCCTTCAAGAATTCTCCTGAAGGGTCACTTTTTGTACCATTCTTCCAAGTTACCCTTCAAATTTTTTTTGAAGGGATTTTTTCCCAAAGGTTGCTCCGAAGGGCCATTTACTTTGGAAATTTCCTTCAAATTTTTTTTAAGGGGCCTTTTATCCCTTCCCGGGTGTCCTTCAAAACTTTTTTGAAGGACACTTTCCTGCAAGTGACCTTAAAGAAAAGTTTCTGAAGCAACATGTTCCCCTTTCCAAGCTAAGTGCTCAAAACAAAAACCCTAAAGGAATTACTTCAGAGAATTTCTTTAGAGATTTTTATTTTGACCATGTCTTTGACCATGACAAAAATATCAAAATAAAAATTCCTAAAGGAATTCCTTTTGACTTTTATCTAAATGAATTACTTTGGGAAAAAATTTAAACCATTTCCCAAAGCAATAACCCTGACTAGATTGCCCATGATGTGCCACAGGATGTCAAAATTAAAGAAACAAACTAGCCATTGGGTCAATGCATGATGTTTCATAGGACATCAAGTTTAAAGTGTAGAACTAGCCATTGGGGCCATAGTTCATGATTTGATAAAAGACATGAATACAATTCAGGTTTCCCAACATGATTGACTTATGAATTTTATAAGTAGAAGAGCTTGGAAGACCTGAAAGGGTCTTGATATTGAAAATTGGGTTTGTCAAAGTGATTTGATTATAAAGTTTTATATTTAAAGTAAGCAAGAGAACCTGAATGGGTCTGTAGATGCAAATCAAGTTTAAGCAAGTGTTTTGCTTATAATTTTTTATAAGTGAAGTCATTCATAAAACTTGAAAGGGTCTAGATAGAATAAAATTAGATTTTACGTAACTACTTATCTTATAAACTTGATCCAAAAGTAGATCAATGGAATATAACCATGATCTGAGTCATTCCTTGAGGACCAATCAAAAGCGAAAGACAAAGCCAAACTTAATGAAAGTGACCTTTTCCATGCTATTTCATAAATCAACAAGCTAAGGAGAAGCGGTTGGGACTAAAAGAGATTTCTAATAGGTGGCTCCATTGATAAGGACCATTTTTATGCCTTCCCAAAGTATCCCATTTTTTTAAGTAGCTGTTGGGAAGAATATTTATGGGGGCAATCCCATGGTGTTTAAGAAGGTGACATGGATCAATTAGAGTGCCCTAACGAGCATCATTGACAAAAATCAATTGTAGTTGAGGACAATGACTTCCAAAAAAATTGATTCTTCTATTTGGTGAAAAGAACATCCACACTCTCTCTCTCTCTCTCTCTCTCTCTCTCTCTCTCTCTCTCTCTCTCTCTCTCTCTCTCTCTCTCTCTCTCTACTATAAATAAGACCCTTGGTCTATTGTTATTTCATCCAAAGATAGTATGGTGAAGCCCTAGAATGTTTTGCCATTTTCTTGTCTTTGAGCAAAGAAACATAAGTTTATTTTATTTCTAAGTTCTAAACATTTGCCTAGGCATGCAAGAGACATAGAGTGATAGAAAGTGATGTTTTATCCTTCTATTCTCTATCCTTCATGCTTTTGAGGAAATATTTTATCTAACAGGTCATATACAGTGCATTCTATCTATATGAGATTTTACATGTGTAACCCCTTTTTGGACTATATAGGTTATTTTTCCAGTTACTTACCTTATGTTATCTCATTCATTTTGTCTCTACATTGAAATATTTATGTTGGAATATTTTAGAGCTTGAATAATAGGTTTTTATTCTATTGTATTATACAAAAGTATAGGGCATACATTTGGATAATAACTTTTGGTGTATCACCATTTTAAATAGGATTTTCATTTATTCAATTTTTTGACCTTCTTCATCTGAAAAAGTTGGTTCAAAATATTTTATTACATAAAAGATAATATAGGGAGCTATCCCTTTCAAACTAGAGGTTAATTGTCACTTATAGGCACACCCACAGGCTTGGAAATGTCCCAATGTTACCTAAATTTGGAGGAGGCTAGAATAGCCCTCTTCTAGGGTGCAAGATTTGGAGACAATACTTATAGCATGCCTGTTGGGACCAAATTATTTATTATTTTCATGTCAAGGTGAATTTTGGTCTTGATAAGTATCATTTTTATTCTAAAATACAACATTTGGTGACTCCAAAGGGTGAGAATCCTTAGTTCTAGACCAAATTTACCATAGTTTACTTCATGGTCCTCACTAGGCCATCTAGGATATTTGACCAAGAACCTCTATCTGAAGCTTTTTTTGAAGAACGACATACTAAACCATTCCTAGTACTTAGAGAGCCTAGGTAGGGTGGTTTTGAAGAGGAAGAATAAGAGGTTGAGGAAGTTGAAGAAATTAAAAATCAAGAAGTATACAATCAAGAAGACATGGATAGTCATTAACCTTTCCATTCTTTTAATACCCAAAACCCAATAAAACTTCCTACATATGATCCCATCCATTTGAATGCTACCAAATATATTCTTAGTTTCAATGGAGATGGTCTTATTACCCCATCTAAACATATTAGAGACATCTCTAATTTCTACAATTTCCATAATGTTACTAGGGCCAACATAACCATTAGGTTACTTTCTATGTCTTTAAAAGGCAAAGCACTTAATCGGTATAGATCATTACAATGGGTTTGTATTACAAGTTGGGATGGCTTTAGAGATCTATTAGTGAAAATATTTGAAAATAAGAATGATCATGATTCCTTAATACATCAACTGAATGTAATAAGAAGAGGTCCAAATGAATCCATGGGAGATTTCAATGAGAGATTTAAAAAAACATGGTATAGGTTTCCACCAATCATGAGACCTCCTCCTAACTTTATGTTCCCAATATAACTCAACTAGATTGGTATATATGTTTATATTATGTTGTAGTCAATATGAGGAATCACTCTTTTAGGTGCATATGAGCTAGTAATTGAGGCTAAAAATAGCTTAATCCAGGCTAAAAAACTTCCTCCAAGAGTTTCCATGCATTTTATATCCTAAAATTTAGTTTAAGCTCCAATCATGTCACAATTTCCTAATGCCAATGTGAATCCAAGAGCCTTTCCCAATAAGGTAGATAATGTTATGGATAAAGATGAAGAAATTAGATCATTGAGAGCTTAGCTTAAGCAAGCTAAATATCAAGCAAGTGCTCCTCCTAATGCACAATAATATCCTCAACAAGGATATATATATATCCATATCAATAAAATTATCAATGGAGAGGGTAAAATAAACAAGGTTACAATAATAAAATCAATGTATATAATCCAAATTCTACTCCTCCCATAAAGGTTGTTGTTCTAGTACATGTAAATCTATTGCAAAGAGAGGATCATTTGGACCAATAAAGGTAGCCTCAAGGTCATTTTATACATGATTATAGAAAAACCAACCATGCTTTAGAAACACAAGAGGAAACTACTCCCTACATAACTATAGAAGAAGCATGTCCCAGCCAAAGGGATAGTCATGGAAAAGGTAGCAACCCAAGTGTGGGAATGATGAATTTTCAAGAAAAAGATGATTTTGTGTTAACTCAAGGCATGTCAATTATATAAAATACAAGAGATAATAATAGAGAATTGGTAGAAGGCTAATAACCATGGGATTTCCCAGTGATGTGTCTCTAAGGCCACTAAGTGTCAATCAAAGTGTTGCACTTGCTGTAAGTCATGTTCCCCAACAAAATCAGAATACAAGTGGGGCTACCAAGATTGCAACGTAGCAAGATAAAGATCCCTTGTTACCATAAAAAATTCTATAGAATGTGAATTCTCCCTCTCTAAACATTTTTGATTCATTGAAGAGCATGAAGGCAAGTATATCCCTTTAGGAAGTTTAGTATATACTCGATTGAAAAAAGCTTTTACAAGAGAAACTGGAAAGCATTTATGTGACTCCTCAAGTTTAAAATCACAATGGTGTGGCTCTAAAAAATTATATAAATCATATTTTGGAGCTCTCAACCAAGGCTAAAAATCCTCCACCTTTCTACCTCACACTCATTATGGGAGATAAGTTGGTCCATAATTGTATTATGGATAGTGGAGCAAGCACTATCATCATGCCTAAAGTAGTGGCTGATAAGTTGGGTTTGAACTATGAGCCACATAGTAAGGGAATGTTATATTTGGATGGGAATCCAACCAAGATGATAAGATTTTTCAAAGGTCTATAAGTATTTTTACATGGTTTCCCAAGCTTCCCTATCATGAAAGACATTATGGTGGTGGACCTTCTAGCACACTTTGTTATATGCTTGTCAAGGGACTTCATAGCAAAGATAGGAGGATACCTTTCTATTTATTGGTATTTTATAGATTTTAGGACAAGGTATGGGACTAAGGTAAATATAAGGACTCAACCCTTAGCAAGGTTTCACATTGAGCCATACTTGGAGATAATGTCAAATCAAAATTGTCTAATCAGTAAGGAAGAGGAAATGGTCATGGATGGTGAAACATCTTCCCCATTTAAGGGTATTTTTTACCTTTATCTTGAAAATAACAACACTAAAACACATGGCCTTGATCATTACACTTTCATTGAGGAGGCTGATTTGGGATTTTATTATATTCATGAAGAGAATGATTTAATTCCTTCACTCACCAATGAGGATCATGAACTTGATGACATGTGGGAAATTTTATTTGATGGTTCAAGGGAAAAATTAGGTGTAAGAGATGGAATCATGTTATTTTTTCCATTAGGGAATTTTTACTACTCTTCTTATAGGTTTCACTTCAGCTGCACTTGCAATGTGGTAGAATATGAAGGCCTAGTTCATGGTCTCTAATGGGCAAAGTGGAGAGGAATCAAGAATTTGAAAGTCTATAGAGATAGTGAGTTGGTCATTCATAAAGTAAGAAGTCAATATAAATACAAGAACCCATTTCTTAAGTCCTATAAGCATAGGGTATGGGATCTACTTGAATACTTTGATGCCTTCAACATACAACCCATACCAAGAGACTTGAACAAACATGCTGATAGATTGGTTGCAATAAGAGCACATTTTGACTCAGCGGTTGAGGTAGCAAAAGATAAGGATAAATATCATATAAATATCATTGTGATACCTTCAATTATAGATAATTAAGTGTCATGGTAACTATTTGAAAGTGATGAACACATTACACACTTCTTGTAAAATGAGTGAGGATTCTCCTCAAGAAATCAAAAGAGGTTACATGATCATTATGAAGACTAAATTATATATATAAATACAAATAAAATACCCAAGGAGATAATTACCTTGGAGGCTGTATTCAATTAGGAGGATAAAAATAATAATCAAAGAATGAGCATGTCAACAAAGGAAGAAAACTATGAGAGAGTTCTGATTTTCAAAGACAAACTTTTGAAGATTAGTAATATATGTTCTTAGCTAGAAAGGAAAGCTTTTATTTCACTATGTAAAGAGTTTCATGACATATTTTCTTGGGAGTACAAGGAATTGAAAGGGATTGATCCAATTCTATCACATCACACCATTGAGTTGGAGCCTAGAGCTAAACTAGTAAGATAAAAGCAAAGGCCTATCAATCCCAAGATAGAAGAACTCATGAAGAAAGAGCTGACCAAGTTAATTGAGTCTAGGATTATCTTTCCTATCAAGAACTAAAATTTGGTAGCCAAAATTGTGCCAGTTTGAAATAAGAATGGATAAATTAGACTTTGTGTGGATTTTCATGATCTAAATAGAGTGTCTCTCAAGGATAATTATCCACTCCCTTCCATAGAACAAATTTTTTAAGTTATTTTAGGTTCTCAATGTTTCTCACTTTTTGATGGTTATTCAGGTTATAATAAAATATTGGTAAATGAAGAGGATCAATTCAAGACATCCTTCACCACCAAGTGGGGGACCTTTGCCTACAAGAAGATTCCATTTGGTTTATCCAATACTAGAGCTACATTTCAAAGGGCAATGGACATGGATTTCAAAAGTTTGATCAATAAGTTTTTACTTGTTTGCCTTGATGATATAACCATTTTTTCAAAGGATACTAATAATCATATGGGACATCTAAGGCAAGTGTTTGAGAAGTGTATGGAGTATGGTATATCCCTCAATCCAAAAAAATGCATCTTTGTTATCCACAAAGGTAAGCTTTTCGGTCATGTTATTTAAAAATAAGGCTTATCTATTGACCCAGAAAGGATTGAAGATATTATAGGCTTTTACTTGAATCAAAAAAAAAAGGGGATAAAAAGCTTCATCGAGAAAATAAATTCTATAAGGAGGTTTATCCCAAACTTTGCAACTATGATAAATCCTATCACAACTATGCTAAAAAAGAACTAAGTTTTTACTTGGACAAAGGAAGGTAAGAGTGATTTTGAAGTAATCAAGAAAATAATTGAAGAATATCATACTCTCTTAAATATAAATTTATTAAATGTTTCAGACTCTATACTTTTTCTAACCTTGACACAATCTCAGCTATGCTTATGCAAAAGAATGATGAAGATATTGAGCAGCCAATTGCTTTCTTCAGCTAAGGATTAGAAGATTATGAAGTAAGATATTATTTATTTGAGAATAAAACTCTAAAAATGATTAGAGGATTAAAAAATTAAATAATATGGTGTCCAAAAACAAGATTCATGTCATGGTTTCCCATCCTAGCACCAAGGAGTTTCTCCTAAACAAGGATCTCAATGAAAAGAGACTTGGATGGATCATAAAAGTGATGGAATATGACATTGACATTAAGGCAACCATATTTGTTGGAGGAAGAGGTTTGTGTGAGTACTTAGCATCTGAATTTCAAGAGCTAAAGGAGTAAGCCTTGGTCAATCAAGTTCAAGCCTAGCCAACTGATCAAATGCAAAATCAAAGTTAGACACAATACATCATTGGTTTTATTCAAAATGGTGAGTGTCCTAATGGATTGAAAAAATCTTAGAGGAGAGATTTTATGCTTCAAGATATTCTTTATTGTCTTATGTATGGCATTCTCTTTAAAAAGGATGTGAAAAATGTATTGCTAATATACATTAACAATGATAAAATTGATATGCTACTAGAGAAGTTCCATAATGGAGCAGATGGTGGTCACTTCTCTCTTAGAACAATAGCTACAAATATAATGAGAGATAGTTACTATTATCCTAATATTCTTAAGGACTATTATCATTGGGTTAAGGTTTGTCCACAATGTGCTTTCTTTGTTGGCAAACAAAAACTTATAGTTCTTCTATTGAATCCTATTCAAGTGGACCAGCCTTTCATGAAATGGGGCCTTGACTTCATTAGCATGATCAAACCTCCATCAAGTGCTAAACACAAATTGATATTGACTAATATGGACTACTTCACAAGGTGGGTAGAGGTTGTTTCATTAAAGGAGGCAAATGAAAATACTATCTTAGAGTTTTATGACAATATTGTGACAAGGTTTGGAGCTCCTCATGTCATCATCTTAGATAATGCACTTTCCTTCATAAGCGCTAAATTTTTTGATTAGGTATTAAAGAGTGGGGTTAATTTGAGTACTTAATCCAACTACTACCCTCAAGGTAATGGATTGGCTGAGTCTACCAACAAGAACCTCATAAAAATCATCAAGAAGATATTGGAAACCAATCAAAGAGCATGGAATAGCAAGCTGAAGACACACTTATGGGCATATAGAATCACTCCCAAGAAGTCAATTGGTAATTCTACCTTTATTATTATTTATGGGAGAGAAGCTAGGATATCCATATCACAAGAACTCCCTACCTTGGAACTTACACAATAGCTAGAATTACTTGAAAACACTCTTATGGAGGTCATATTGATAGAATTAATGTAGATGTAGGATTCAAGAGATGATGCACATAAAGCTTTGGAGCACCATCAAGTTATCATGAATAAATCCTTTGACAAAAAGACAAGGGTAAGATTTTTTAAATAAGGTGACTTAGTCTTTAAATGGGATGAGGATAGAGTAAAACTAGGTAGACATACAAAGTTTGATACTTTGTGGAGTGGTCCTTACATCATCATCAAGTGCAAGTAAAGAAACACCTTTCAGTTATCAAAGATGGATAGATAATAACTACCTATTTTATTGAATTTTATCCATTTGAATTATTTATTCTAGACCTTATTGGCCATGCCTTTCAAATACTTTTTTGTGTGTATTTCCTTTGTTGTCTTTGTTTTCCCTAAGTGCTTTGTAGCACAAGTGTTTCCCTTTCAGGTTTTTTCCTTCCTTGTGTTTGCTTTGCTATATTTTTCCTATATTTTATCTCACCATTAGCTTGTTATTTTTGGCTCTTATTTGCCTTGTGTGACTCATTCCCAATGGAAGGATGTAAGTAGCTAGTCTTGGACATAGCAAGCATGTCTCCCTTGGAAATTACTAGAATGTTGACCCTTTTTCTACATAACTAGTTTATGTTTTCTCTTTAGCTAGTTTTCATTCTTCCTTGCTCATTTTATATGTTTGGGCATTTTCTATTTTGGTCTTTAATTTTTCTTCTTTCCCTTTGTTGTTTTCTTTCCTCCTAGTCTTTTCCTTCGGACAAGAGTCCATAGTTTTTTCCCTTCATCCTTGGGTTTTTTCCCATGTTGTTTTCCTTTGGGATTATTTAAGTCTTTTCCTTTAGACTTTTTTCCTAGAAAAAAGTTCTAAATGTTTTCCCCTTTGCACTTTCCTGAATTATTTTTCCCTTTGCTTTGTTTTGCTTAGCCCATTTTTTTTTTGTCTTAGCCCTGAAGTGCCCTTTGGAAAAATTCCAAAGGTCCACTTCCCTTTGAAGTTCCCTTTATAATTTTTTGAAGGAACTTCACTTTCCTTGTTTTCCCCCAATTTTCCCTTTAAAAAAATTTTGAAGGGCACTTTTTTTTGTCCAAGTGACCCTTTAAAAAAAATTTGAAGGGCACTTTTTTCCCATGTCTCCCTTTAGAACTTTTTCAAAGGGAACTTTTTCCTTAGTCTTTTCCTAAATTCCCCTTCAAATTTTTTTTGAAGGGACATTTGTGTCCAAGTTCCCTTCGATAATTTTCTGGAAGGGTCACTTTTTGGCCCATTCTTCCAAGTAACCCTTCAGATTTTTTTCAAAGGGATTTTTCCCCAAAGGTTGCTCTAAAGGGCCATTTCCTTTGGAAATTCCCTTCAAATTTTTTTAAGGGGCCTTTTATCCCTTCCTAGGTATCCTTCATAACTTTTTTGAATGACACTTTCCTATAGATGTCCTTCAAGAAAATTTCACAAAGGAACATGTTGCCCTTTTCCAAGCCAAGTGCCCAAAACTAAAACCCCAAAGGAATTTCTTTATAGATTTTGATTTTGACTATGTCCTTGACTATGCCAAAAATATTGAAATTAAAATTCTCTGAGGAATTCCTTCAAACCTTTGTCAAAAGGAATTACTTCAAGAAAATTGTCAAACCATTGCCCAAATTAATAAACCTGACTAGATTACCTATGACATGCTATAGGACATCAACATTAAAGAAAAAAACTATCCATTGGGTCAATGCATGATGTGCCACAAGAGATGAAGTTTAAAGTGGACAACTAGCCATTGGGGTCATGGTTCATGACGTGCCAAAAGATGTCAATACAAATTAGGTTTCTTAACATGCTTGACTTATGAATTTTATAGCTTAGAAAACCTAAAAGGGTATTGATAGTGCAAATTGGATTTCCCAAAGTGATTTGATTATAAATTTTTATAAGTAAAGTAGGCAAGAAAATTGGAATGGGTCTATAGGTGTAGATCAGGTTTAAGCAAGTGCTTTGCTTATAAAGTTTTATAAGTGAAGTCATTCAAAAAGCTTGAAAGGGTCTAGACAAAAGCAAATTAGATTTTAAGCAACTGCTTAGTTTATAAGCTTGATCCAAAAGTATATCGACAACACAAAACCATGATCTAATTCATTCATTGAGGACAAATCAAAAGGGAAAGACAAATCTAAACTGAACAAAAGTGACCTTTTCCATGCCATTACATAAATCAATAATCCAAGAAGTGGTTGGGGCTGAAAGAGATTTTGAACAGGTGGCTCCATTAACAAGGACCATTTTTTACACCTTCCCCAAGTATCCCATTTATATTAAAAATATTTTTGGAATTATATTTAGGGGGGCAAGCCCATGGAATTCAAGAAGGTGACATAGATCAATCAAAGTGCCCTAATGAGCATCATTGACAAAAATTAGTTACAACTGGTGATAATGACTTCCAATAGATTTGATTCCTCTCTTTAGTACAAAGGACCTCCCTCCTTTCTCTCTCTTTAATATAAATAATACCCTTGGGCTATTGCTATTTCATCCACAAATAATATGGTGAAGCCCTGCTAGAATGTTTTGCCATTTTCTTGCCTTTGAGCAAAGAAGCATAAGTTTGTTTTCTTTTTATGTTTTGGACATTTTATTGGGCATGAAAGAAACATAGAGTGGTATAAAGTTATGTTTTATCCTTATATTCTCTATCCTTCATGATTTGAAGCAAATATTTGATCCAACAGGTCATTTAGAGTGCATTCTAGTTGTATGAGATTTTTCATATGTGTAACCCTTTTTTAGACTATACAAGTTGTTTTTCTAGTTACTTACCTTATGTGATCTCATTCATTTTATCTCTACATTGAAATATTTATGTTGGAATATTTTGGAGATTGAATAATAGGCTTGTATTATATTATATTGTGCAAAATTATAGAGCATACATGTGGATAATAACTTTTGGTGTATCGCCATTTTAGACTAGGCTTTTCATTTATGCAAATTTCTAACCCTTTTCATCTAAAAAAGTTGGTTTAAAAGATTTTATTACACAAAATTTAATATAGAGAGCTATCCATTTTAACCTAGAGGTTAATTTACACTTATAGGCACACCCATAGGCCTGGAAATGTCCCAATATTGCCCAAATGTGTAAGAATCCTGAACATCCCTCTTCTAGGGTGTAAGATTTAGAGACAATAATACTATCATATAAATCCAACATTGTTTTCTCATTAGCCTCTTTTAGAGAAATAGCCTCCACTCATCTAGTGAAGTAGTCAGTGGAAGTAAGTACTCATTTATTCCTTCCACTATAAGATAGGTTTATCATACCTATGAATTGAAAGCCCCAATGCATGAAGATCTACTCTACCTGAATGGGGTTAAGAGGAAGGGCTACTAGGATTTGTTTACCATTTAAAAGAGAACAATTTTGGCACCTTTTAACCCATTTAGGCATATTTTAAAATATTGGGCCAATAATAACTAGCCCTAATGATTTTTGATGTTGTTATTCTTGGAGCAAAGTGACCTCCTATAGGTCCATCACGAAACTACTCTAAGATTTGTTTACCTGATCAACCTCTATGAAACTAAGCAACACTCCATTGAATTCTTTCATAAATAGTATGCCATAAAATAAGGAATGAGGTATGGACTAAAGTTTTATGTATCTCCTTTTAGTCTTATCTATAATTTTAGGACACTCACCTATCATTAAGAATCTAATCATGTCTTGCATCTAATAAGTGAAGGGTAGAGGTGTAGAAACTTGTAGGCCATTTGACATCACTATATCATCTTATTTTTCCTTATTTAGGTTAGCAAACAAGTACTCACACAAAACATTAAATCTCACTACATTAGTAACCTTGATCTCAATGTCATACTCTATGAATCTGGTGATCCAACTAGCCTTCTTCTCATTTAGATCTCTACTCAAAAGGAAATATCTCACACCTGTATCGGAAACTATGAGATGAATATTATTATTTAACACCATACGCCTAAATTTTTTCAATGATATCACAATAACTATGACTTTATTTTCAAAAAAAGTATACCTATTTTCATAGCCTTCAAGTCCTTGATTGAAGAAATTTACTATTTGCTCAAGAACTTCCTAATTATATTACATGAGAATAGTTAATATGTTATCAACATTAGCAAAGGCATATAGGTATAAATATATTGAAAAATCTAGATTCAAGAGAGTTGGTGCTTGTGTAATGGCTAACTTGATACCCTGAAAACCTATTTTGCTTTATTTTCACCAAGAGAACACTTGATTCTTATTCAACATTATTGTTATAGGCTTGACCAAATGTGAAAAATTAGGTATGAATCTTCTCACAAAATTTATATTCTTGAGGAAGCTTTGAACTCCTTTCTTGTGTTGAGGCAAAAACAAGGCAAAGATGACACTTATCCTCTCAGGGTCAATGGCTAGTCCTATTTTGGAGATAACATGCCCAATATTTTTCCTTGATGAATAGTAAAAACACATTTTTTGGGGTTAAAAGAGATACCAAACTCCTTAAAACTATCAAATATGAGTCTTAAATGGTTTCAATAATCACTTTCCTTCTTGGATAAAACTGTGATATCATATAGGTACACAAGCACCATATGAATAAGTAAACCCTAGAAGCCATGTCCATGGATCTATAGAAAGTGGTACCAAAATTGGAGAGACCAAAAGGCATATTATTTTAATCATAAGTCCCTCACTTTGTGGTGAAGGCTATCTTGTACTAGTCTTTCTCTTTGACTAGTACCTAGTTGTAACCTGAGTATCCATCTAAGAGAGAGACATTTTGAACTAGCCACCATGTAGAGGAGATTATTTATGGATGGTAAAGGATAGTGATCCTTTAAGGAGACATTTTTAAAATCCATAAAGTTAACACATAACCAAATCTCAACAATTTTATTCCTTATAGGTACCAAATTGGCCACCCATGAAGAGTGTTTAATTGGAAAGATAATGTTTAAATTAATAAGCTTGGTTAAATCTCTTATCATGAGCACCTCTATCTTTAGATTGATAAGACTCTACTTCTACCTCATAGGCTTCACATTTTCATCTAATTCAATGGTGTGATGAGAAATCTGAGGGTCAAAACTCCTAAGATCAATGTACTCCCAAGAAAACACATCTATAAAGACCCTAAAAACTACAATGACTATAACTTTCTCAGCCTCAGTATTGACATTCCCAAGCTTGAGAAGTTTATCTTGGAAGATGAGAACTCCATGATTATTCTCTTCACTAGTGGACAAGACTACCTTGTCTTTCCTCGAAAAATATCCCTCATGGAAGATGCTCTCAAGGGTGACCAACCCCTTAAGGAGTTTGTTTGATTTCAATTGGAGGATTTGATCTACATACTGATTTTATAACTTTTTCTAATTTGAAGATGAAAATTCAACCTCTTATTACAAAAAAATAGGAAATATACTTGTCATTGTAAAAAACATTCCAATTAGCTTCATTATTGGGAATGGATGGTCTTACAACCACCTTGACATATGACTAATTTTATGATTTACTCAACTTATTTGGTATATCAAATTGGGCCCCCCACTGATGTTAATTTGTCTACATGTTTTTTGTTCTATTTAGGCACACTTTAGATGTTTAAGGCTTCAAAATAATCTAATAGATCCCACACCCTATGCTTGAAATATTAAATCAAGGGTTTTTTAATGTATTTTGGCTTCTTACTTGATTGAAAATGAGTTCACTATCTCCATATACCTTTAATTGCTTGATTTTCCCCTTTCTAGCCCATTGGAGGCCATGAATAAGGTCTTCATATTTAGTTACATTACAAGAATAGCCAAATTTAAACTTATAATTTGAGTATTACTTGTCATTATAGGGAGAGAACATCATAACACCTACACCTACTCCATGTTTTCTAATTGATCCATCAAAGAACATTTTCCATAATCCATTTGTATCCTCTTATGACCTAGTAAGGGATGGTATAAACTCAATTTATTTTTGTAAGAAATAGACTTCCACATTTTTTTCTTCAATGCCTCCCAAAGGTTCAAGTTATTGATTTTCATTCTATAACTCATCCTAGAAGATATCAGGTATCACCTCAACATGAGTGTCTAGATCTTGACCAATAAGGTGGTCTTCATTATCCATGATTATGCAATTGATATTTGGGTTACATAGTTTGTAAGGATCAATGTGAAACTTTATAATTGGTTCAGGCTTAATGGACACCTTGGTTCCATACCTTGTCATAAATGCCATATAGGACCAATATACTACTAGCTAACCCCCAATTTTGGTAGTGAAATCTCTAGATAGGCATAGATCAAAATGGGGTGGCACCTCTAGAACAAATATGGCTTGAGACATTAAAAAATTAAGAAAAACATGGAGGGTTACATTCAAAACTATGATAATACCAGATAGTTTAGTAGAAGATCCATCAAGCTATGATACCCTTTTAGAGAGGGGTTCATATTTCAAACCAAGTTAATTTGTTATTGATTTAAGCATTACTAAAGTGATTTCCCCACTATCCACCATGCATTTGTGTACCAAAGAATTAATAGTGATAAAATAAATATAGAATAGAGGATTTTTGATTACCTTGTTTGACTACCCTTCATTATTTTTTATTTCATTAGTGAGGACCACATTCTCTTTGCTTGGTGGATTCTCTAAAACATTGATATTTGATAAGCCTTCTTGAAGAAGATCCACTTGAATAGGTATAGAAATAATTTCCCACATAGAGATAATCACATTTGACTTCTTCATTTAAATAGCAATGTTGATGTATGCACCACCAAACTTCACTTATGCTTTGGGATCCATAATAATTCTTTATACTTGTTAGCTTTAAGGTATAAAAGTATATCCTTGGTCTTTATTTTTATATTTTTTTGAGAGTTTGGAGCTACATTAGGCTCATTTATATTTAAAAATAATATAGGAGTAGAATACCCCTTAACTTCTTCTTATCTTCCCTATATGTTCATCCTCTTGAAACATGTGTTGGCTACTATAGGCATATTTACTTAGCTATTTTTAGCTCCTTGATTGAAAGCATAACACTCCTATAGTTGGTAGTTTAGTAATGTATTATAAAAATTATTTTTTACCTCATTATCCCCTTTGCCTTTTAGCCCTTCTGGTTTAGTCATCATAGGCACTTTTTCATTTTATGCCATTAAAGCTTGGTTAAACCCATAACTAACACTCTACTGCCATTGCTCATTGAAGCCTTAGTTAAACTCTAAATTTGGGGTGATAGCCTGATTGTAATATTGATTCTAAGGTAGAGAAAAATCACCTTATTATTCAAGGTTATTTTTAATAGGGACCAAGGTCCTAGAAGTGCTTGTAGTATTAGGATTATAGTTGTTACTTGGTTTAACAAAGGTGAGCTATGCTTGGCCTTCAGAATTAGCCTTGAAGGGTGGCCTATTGAATTGATAGGGTTGTTTAGGATAATATGGGGTATAATATGGCATATTTAAATGTTTTTAATACCTCTTAACATTTACTAACTCATTTCCAAATGTTTGGAACATGTTCTTGAGTTATTGGAGATCACTATACTAACCAATTGTAGCTTTGTCTTGTTTTGATGTAGGTATGGTAGTAAGTGTTTTCAATGGAATAATGGTATAAAAATGAGGAAAAATAATAAGAGGTGGTTAAATCTTAGGAAAAATGGTATAAGAGGCCTAGGTATGTGCTTGCCAGCTTGTATTAGGCTATTCTCTACCCTAATTACTACATCATAAGCATCAAGTAATGTGCTTCCCACCATTGACTATATCACAACTAAAATGTCACTATTGATGGCCCTTAGATAATATATGAAAACATAATTAGGAGTGGGATTGACAAGGATTGGGATCCTATCTCATATTTTTTGAAACATGTTAAAATCTTGCATGACCTCTTGAGGAAATCTCTTGATTATTGTCAACTACTTTACTAGTGACAAGTTTTCACTCTTGTCTTCAAACCTATTAAATAAATCATCCTCTAATTGGTACCATAATGTGATGTATTTAAGAATTAGGCTCCTATCCCAATCAAGGTCTTTTCCCTTGAAGTAGATGGCTAATAACCTAATATCTATGTTATATTTAGTGATGTTATGGATGTTTCAGAAGTTAGCTATGTCTTTGATGTTTTTAGAAGGAGTTATAGAGTTATCCCCTAAGCATCAAAACACACTATTAAGGGATTTCATTAGGATATGATCATAATTTTTAAGATATAAAGGACTTTTACAATTGAAATACACAAAAGGCAAGTCTTTAAGGGAAACCCTGGTAATAAAAGGAGTTAACAAGGATCCTATAGTAGAGGTAGACTTTAAAATTGGCTTGGGAGATAAGCTTATAAATTATGGATGAGGGTTAGCAAACCTCAATCTTCTTACTGAGTTAAAATTTAATTTAATAAAATAAAAAATAATACCTCTTCAAGCTAACCTTGTAGTCAACTTTTGCATGAAAAAATAGGCATTGCTTTATCACCAGAAGCCTGGGTGTCCATTCGAGTCACCAAAGGTTAAGGGTGTGGATACTACAACTACTAAAAATAGATTCAGGCCAACAAAAATCTCAATTAATATTCTTCAAATAGGTCTCATTAGGTGTGCCATAAAATATTATGGGATGTAATTGCACCTTATGAGAGGGTTCTTTAGGATCTCTCACTCCTATCCACATAATGGGATTAACCCCAAGTTGTGGGTATCCTATGGTGGGGTTAAACCTCTAGAGAAGGTTGGTTCCTCTTGGTAGATCATATAAACTACTAATTTTGATTGGGAAAGGGGTAGAAGATCTACATAAAATGACTAAAATCATTAAAAATGGGTGATACATTAGAATAAATGTCACTCTTAATTTCTCAAAAAATAAACACAAAGGCATCTCAAAGATCCCTCACTCACGCAATCTCTAACACTAGCTAGTTTTCATGAATAATTATAAATAAGGCCTTATAGATAAGGGATAAAACATCTATGAATGGTAAAATTCACATTATACCTTCTCTTATGACTAAAAAAACATAAATTTAGACATACAAACACCTTAAACCCCCTATAAAAGATAATCAATAGAGGATAATCACTAAGAAAGAAGACTTATTCATAAGATAATCATGCACAAGCTACCTAAAACACAAAATCCAGTCAAATAGATAGGCAAAATAGGTAATCATATTGCTACAAATGTTATTCTTTACAAAATTTGATAGGGTTTTACCTTATCAAGTGAGAGTATATTACAATAAAAATAAAAAAAGATATGAATAGAAGAAGGGAAGATAATGAGGATGAGAAATCTTTCAATCCTCCATAAATGTTCCTCAACCACCATCTTTGGCCATCCAACATAGAAGAAGAGGATTAAATGTCTTTCAAAAAACCTCCATGGTCCATAGGGATTGATCATGCTTTTTTTCTAATCTTATTTGATCAAAATGTGATTCAAGAGATTTTAATTCCATAATGATCTACATCCAAAATTTAGTGGGGGTTTTACTTTCAAAAACACATGTAAAGTTTGATTAATTCTTCATCAGGGTTTTTACTTACAAAAACACATGCAAAGTCTAACTGAATCTTTGTCAAGTTTCTTACTTAAAAAGCATATGAAAAGTTTGATTGAATCTCTATCGAGGTTTTTAATTACAAAAACAAATGAAAATTCTAACTGAATATCCATCAAGTTTTTTAATTACAAAAACACATGCAATGTCTGACTAAATCTTCATTGGGTTCTAATTGAAAAAACACATGCAAAGCCCAACTAAATCTCCATTAGGGTTTTTAATTACAAAAAAAATGCAAAGTCTGACTGAATCTTCATCAAAAATTTTAGTTTCAAAATCACATGAGAGGGAAAGAAGAGATTTAAGTGTATTTTATAACTTTACAAAGTTGTAAAGTGTGCAAAAATATCTAGTTTCTACTTGGGAGGGAAATCAAAGATTTAAGAGCATTTTGAAACTTCATAAAGTTTCAAAGTGTAAATAAATTTATAGTTTCATCTTAGGATGGAAATAATATATTTAAGTGAATTTTACAACTTTTCAAAGTTTAAAAGTGCACAAAAATGTCTAGTTTTTGTTTAGGAGGGAAAGCAAAGATTTAAGTGCATTTTGTAACTTTACAAAGTTCCAAAAACCACAAAAATCTATAGTTTATAATTATGTCTTGGTAAAAATGTGATTAGGCCATAATGAATATTTTACTCAAGGCTCTAATAATTTTGTTATTTTTCCCACCTCTTCATGTTTGCCTCTAGATGGTGAATAACCTTGATAATTAGCTTGATCTAGCACTTATAGTGTAAACCCCATTTTTAGGTATTTACCTTAATGTTTCAAAACTTACCTAAAAATTTGTTAAAATATTCATGATAAGGCTAATAACATCAATTATGGCATGAATCTTATCTCCTCCCTTCACCATTGGACCATCCACTGCAATAGGATCCTGAGACAGTTTAGTTCACCATGTCAAGACCCTCTAAGATAGTGTACTACATCATTAAGTCATGACTAGAAAGAGATTAGTCATCAAATAAAAGGGTTAATGAATGGTTTGGGAGAATGACATAGTCCATCTAGGCAAAATTTTGGTATATATGTTAATTTTTTCCAATAAAAACTACAACTGATTCCATACCCATCAATCTACCTACATCTAGTGGAGGCATAGATTATGTCTTCTAACCTTTGTTTCCTAACAACACTATTGATACATCTACCATGTCGTTACCAATTATTTTAACTCAAATACCAATTTTAATGTCTATTACTACTCAAACCATGTTCTCATCTCCATTGATGACTACTCAACCTACTAATTTAAACCCTAATGGATATATAGTTCAAACACTCCTTCAATTTATAAGTACCTTGGAGGAAAAGGTTAAAAATATTGAATTAAAATATTTAAAGTATCCCCATGATATTTATTCCCAAGATGTGTTGCATAACCCTCTTGTACTTTACATATCTTTTCACCCTTTTCCAACTAGTTTTGTTTCACCTAAGTTCCTATTTTATTATGGTAAGGGTGATCTTGAGAAATATCTTCAATACTTCTATGTGGCATGCCTTGATTATGCCTCCAATGATAAAATTTTGACCAAATGATTTCTAGGGAGCTTAAAGGATTATGATTTGATTTGGTTTTATGATTTACCTTTCCAATCCATAAAAGCATTCAAAACTCTTATAGATTATTTTTGGGCACATTTATCTATTAACATTTTTGAAAAAGTTTTGTATTCCCAAATTACAAAAATCAAACAAGGAACCAATGAAAATATCAATGAATATGTTTTGAGGTACAAGACAATGCTAGTTAAAATTATCAATCCCATGGAGGATAAAAAACTTCAAGACATATTCAAATAAACTTTTATTTTTAATTTACATGATTCCATCATTTTCAAAAAGTTCATATCCTTTAATGACTTTTGTCATGTTGTTTGGGATTGTGAAATGAAACTTATCTCATTGAACAAAATTAAGTATGTATCAAACATACTAACTACATCTGCATCTAATTCTAAGTTATAAGGTAAAATCTAATGATCCTAAAAAATAAAAAACCACCATAGTTAATTTAGTTTCATAATAGCCTAATTAGTTTGTCTTATATAATGCACCAAAGAGATAATCTACACATTTACTTGAGTCTCATTATTCATTACTCCCATATATAATGGAATGTCATCTAATATCTTTCCCTCATCATATAGAGGTTGATATGAGTTAGCCTCTACCCAAAAGATATGATACAAACACTTATTATAATTATCACTAGGTACTATGGCATTATATGAACAATTTTTTTACCTTGAAGAATAATATCCATAACCTTATAAATGAAAAAAATTATATTTTTTTATCCTACAAAGGAATCATGTTCAAAACTTGGTGATCACCATAAATAAAATATTTAACAACCCTTTACAAGACCATTCTATGAAATAACTAGAATTGAAAATGGCATACAATACACATCCTTCTCCATCACATTATGGGCACCCATTATATGGGATTATTGGTACTTATACATGACATATAACTCTTATGGTTTATATACCTTCATCACCTTCAATGAAAGTGAGGTTAAAGATGATGATTCAAATCTTCATTCTTTAGTCATTTGAGCATACCTTGATAAACACCATATACATAGTGTTCTGATTGATGATGGTGAAAGTGAAAAAAATTTCACCATGACATTACTTGCACACTTGGGTTATACTCATTATGATTTACACTCTTCTACCAAATTTTTTAGAGCATTCGATATGACTTCATAATAGATTCTTGGTGAGATTTACATACCTTTATAGGTGGATCCCATAGATAAGGTTACAACCTTTTTAGTTTTACCTTCCACAATTGTCTTTGATATGTTATTATTATGCCCTTAGATACATAATCTTCAATCAATACCTTCTACAATAAATTAGTGTGTTAAATACATTCATGCCAATCAGATGATTCTAGTTTCTATAATTATATATAAGCATCCTCTTGAACAAGAAAAAATTACACCTATGAAATTAATTATCAAGCCTGCTAAGGCTAATTCACTATAAAAGGGTGAGAAATAGGCAATCACCTTTACTAAGGATCAATTACTTGAGAAGCCATTACATTAGAGACATATAGTGGATTCTACTAAATCCTCATCTACTATAAAACATATTTAGATTATAGAGCATCTACACATGTTCCTATTATAGTTGTTCCAAATAAAGCATAGAACACTCAAGTATGGGTTCCATTAACTCATAATCCTATTAATCCTATTATTTATTCATGACCATAGGGTCCCATTATACATATACAAATTATCCCAAATACTACAGTGATAAATATTGCACCTATACATGTTCCTCAATAGTGTCATCCATTTATTACACCAGGTTCATAGTGCATAGATATCTATGGCCACCCTTTATATGGTATTAGAGGCGATATACTTTTCATTTCCTATATTCCAAAAATACTAAAAAATAAGAACATTGAAAAATACTAAAATATTGTTGGCATCTACATATTTTATTGGTTCCTTAGAATCTATGTGTTAGTTCCATGTTGATGGATAGTATATATAAAGGAAAATGTAACTGGCCTATTAATCAATCCTAGCTTGAAGAAGATAAATCCTAATTAAACTTATAATTATTAATACATTATATATTTAGGGTCATGACCAATATGGATCTGCTAGACCTAACCAAGGGGTCTCTTACCACAATGACATAACTAGAGAGGGTTCTAAAAGCTCTAGTCAAGAAACACCATGTAGTAACCCTATCTTAGTCCTATGTTTTTATATTCACTATGAAAATGACAAGTAAAATCTAATCTAATGTAGTGCTCAACAAATATTTTGACACAAAGTAGGTGTAATAAACATAAAAAAGTAAACATACATAGGAGAATTCTAATTAAGCTATGTATAGATAAAACCCTAATGTATGGAGAGAGCAATATATTCAAAATCCATTAATTATGCTAATTCTATATAATAAAATAGATTAGTAAAGTTAAAGATACTTAACTTGAATATGACCCATCAAGGATCAATATCTCCCTTGGCCAAAGGTGCTTTTTAAGAGGTTGTTGTGGTTTGGAAGGATCACTAAGAAAGGCATAAGCATCCAAGATGTTTCTAATAGACAATATTCTTCTCCAATTATAAACCCTAAGAAATAAATCCTCAAGTAGAATGGTAAAATATTAGATTTTAAGGAATCATTAATGAATAATTAACTCTTATGTCTCCTTAAGAAATGGTGAAATGAATATGTATATATAGTTGAATCTAACCCTACACCTTTTTAAAAGTTTAGATGATAGGGTTAGCCTAATTGAATCTATAAAATTAATTGATAAAAATAAGTTAAGTCCTGGTATAGGATGGTGAGAGATGACCTAGACTCATAACATGATTTTAACAATTTGATTACAAGGTCAGCCCAAGCTAGCAATGTACGATAAATGTAAAAAAACTTTTGAGGCTTAGGAAGGGGATAAGTATGGTGGTGAATTACTTTGAGTGTGTAATAAAGGTGTCAAATCTTAAGAAATTGAATTGGAGATGGTTTTGTAGATAAAAAGTGGTAATATATGGGACACCAATCTTATAAAGCACCAATAGTCTGTCCACACCTTTCCCAATGCACCCTTTAAGGCATGTACTCAGAGAGATTAAGACTTGATTGGTTACTACAAGAGAGAAATCATCAAGAATTGATAATGTTTGAAAATATTATTTGAATACATTTTCCCCACTTGAAGCTCATCATGTGTCACTCAAGTTCATTAAGGTATGGTGCTTTGAGAAAAGAATAGAATAACACACAATGTTGAAGCTAAATAAATTTTAGTATTTTACAACATAAAATAATTGAAAGTGAATGAATAAAATGAAATAACTAAAAATAAAATTAATGTATGCATACCTTAACTTTCATTTATCATTTAATGGTTATCTATTATGTTTGTATTTTTGATCATGGATGGTGAAAATACTACTTTGGATAAACCTAAGGATAAAAAACTAAAGAGTAAAAGCAAATGAATGTAGGGAAGCCAAGATAACTAATGTGGTGTAGACATGATGTACTTGGAAATTTGGTAAGCTGGAGTGACAAATGTTAAGTTAAGACCAAATGACCAAGTCAAGTTTGTAGAGTAAATCAAGTAACCAAAAATCCAAGGCTGTTAAATGATTGAAAAAATCAAATAAATAAACCTTAAGTATGAAAGGTAAATAAACCAAGTTAAACTAAGAATACAAGTAAAAATGGTAATCAAACATCAATGCAAAAGAAGTAACAATCATTAATTAAACAAATATGGGCAATAAAATTTTAAAACAACATTGATGAGTGAGTATTAAAAATCCTTAATCATCAATAGAAAAAGTGCATAAAAGGGAAAACAACAATGGTGAATGAGAAGTAACAATCCAACCTCACTCAACAATAGAAAAGTATATGAAAGTAGAAATAGATGCAATTTTCCAAAAAAGAATGTATAATAATGGAAAATTTGTAAATAAACCACGCACATTCTAAAAATGTAAAGCAATGGTGTAAAGAAAATAATCCATAGTCACTCAAGCATACAATTTTATTCTAAGGATAGATAAAACTAAAATAAAGTAGTGTTAGTATTTTCTAAGATATGAATAAGAGGGAATATAGCAGTGGGAAAGTAGATTTAGAATCAAAATTTACTTATAAGGGGGAAATTAAATGGGTAGTATGGAAATGAAGGAAAAAATAAGGTACAAAAATATTTATCAAAGTCAAGACACTTATATTAAGTTTATTAAAACAAGAGGATTGTCAACATTAAGGACTCTAGATAACTTCTCCTAACCACACAAATATTAGGTCACCAAATGAAGTATGAATATCATCCCATTAAGGTTATATGTATAAAAATATAAATGGACCTACCTTCCCACAATGTGTTCCCCATTCCTCAAGACCCCTTACAGAGTTGTTAATCTACTATGAAGATTGGGTACTTACATGAGAAATTAGGTAGCACTATAGATTATTTTAAATTATCCTATCCCAATATACTAGCCTACCCCACCCTAGTGGACCTTGACTCTATCATGATGCCAACTATGGGGTTTAAACTTTGATTGGGAATAAGATATGTGATATGAATCACATTGTTTGGTGTGATTTTGAAGTTTGACTTTATATGTTGACTTTTAATTATTTCTTTTTGTTTAAATGGTTTATATTTTAACTTTTTAAGGTTTTTTTTATTCCTTGTACATATGAATTGGAAGAACCAAACATGCATGCTAAAAATGACTATTATTTCAAAAACTTTGGACTTGGTAGCTAGGAAAGAGAACTTAGAGAGCATAGTGTTAAGTGTCTTGTTTATTCATGTGAAATAAAAGTGTTATATTGACTTAAACCTTTTTTTATCCAAATTGGAATGAATGGAAAGGAAATTAATGGAAATGACACATGAAATAATTTGAATTAATTGTAAAAAAATGTGACAAAATTGAAAAGGGATATAATAATAAGTATGATTCTTTATCATAAGAATGTTTTAGGTGTATGGAAACATGCTAGCATAGTTTTTTTGGATAGTTTTATCTATAAAATAAATAAAAACTAAATCTGAGAACAAGGGATGATAAATTTGTAACCATTTCTTAACATTCTATAAAAGGAACACTTGGTGGAAAAAAGGTGTTTTGAAATAAAATGATAATTTTATGAGGAGATCTTAGTCCTATCCATGGTCTTACACTAAAACTCATAAAATAAAAACTCAATAAGGTATAATAAAATATGTGAAAATAAAATGGGAAAAATGGTATTTATGAGGAAGGCTTGATCATATCTATGATCTTACACTACAAATCACAAAAGAGAAACCCAAGATGGTGAAAAAAACATTAGAATATAACAAGTCAATAAAATCAAAATGAACTAATGAAGAAGACCAAGTCCTATCCATGGTATTACAATGCAACTCATGAGAGAAAAAAATAAAAGGATAAAGAGAATGAACTAAGGGTTGTGGGAAGAGAAAACTATTACAGAGGATGAGACCCATGTAGAAATACTTGGTAGGTTTGAAGATGCTTAGATTAAAAAAAAATTATGTTGTGATACTCAAGTGATAATTCAAAAAAATTTATAATAGAATCAATTAGCTTGACGGAGTTTGTAAAACATGTGTTCTAAAAAGAAGTTGTGAATATAGTTGACTGGTTTGACTATGTTTGCAAACCTATATACTAAAAAGGATAACTATGAATATAGTCTACTATTTTGACTATGTATGTAATTATATAATTGAATAATAATATTGTGTTGAGCTGATAAATCTAGTCACATGTATTTGGATAAGACTTACATAGACAAAATAGAGTCATTTTGGGGTAATTGTGTGTTAAATTTGTGCACAAATTATTATTGTAGATGTTTTAGATACTGCTAGTTTGGGTTGATGATGGTTTCCAATTATCATATTGATTCAATTTTAGAAATATCCCTTGATGATTTTAGAGTTAGGTTCAAATTATTTCATTAGGAAGTCTTAACACTTAGCTTGGTCAAGAACATCATTTAAAGTTTAGGGAGTGAAAGTTCTAACCTTCTATTGGAGTGATGTTTTTAATGTTGTTATAAATATTTTTAAAAAGTTTTCACTAATCATGTTGTGATAGGCCTTGTGAGCCAAATATTTCCATCATTTGATAAAATCATGAGATGACTCAGTAGGGGATTTCCTAGCATTGATGAAATGACTAAGGCAATTTTTGGGATGATCATTGTGTTGGGATTCCTTAAATAAAGGATTGAATCAATCCTCTAGTTGACATATATAATTTTGGGGCAGTTGTCTATACCATTATTATACATCACTTGTGAAGGTTTTAACTAAAATTTTAGTTATGGCAAAGGTATTATTTTCGATCCACTCTTTATAAACATTATCAAATGTCTTAAGAAAAGATGTGGGGTCTTTACTCCCATAATTTTTAATAGTTGGATATATATTACCAATTTCAATAGAAATAATGAAAGGGGATAAAGGTTGATTTTGAATGCATTGAAGCATCTTATTATGAATGATAGGTTGGGGGATGCCATTTCTCATAGAATATTTAAGAGGATGGATACAGTTTTGATTATTTTGAGGAAGAAGAATAGGAGGTTGATTAGCCATGTTGATCAAATGATGTTTTAGTTGCATCATTTGGGAGGTTTTAGATGTATGCATGATGTTCATTTATTTCACTATTTGTGCAAGAATTTGAGTTGTATCAATTGGTGGGTTAGTGTTTATAGGAGGATTCTCTGAATTGGTATTAGGGGGAGAGTTACTAGGTGGTGTATTTATTGTGGGGCTATTGGATAGGCTTGTATCAATCACCCCCACATTATGATGAGATGCTATAATATGGTAATTATATTGATAAGTATGAAAAGGATATGAACCACCAATATCATCTATCTGAGTGATTTGAACTATGTTTCAATCAAAATATGAGGGAGGAGAAGAGGTGCTTTGAGAGTGATAATCCTCTTGGAAAGTGAAGGTAGGAAGAAAAGAACATCCCATATAGTGTCTAAATGGATTCAATTTATCCTAATACATTTTGATAAGGGATTTCATGATACTTTAAGAGAAAATTTAAGATTATAAATCAAGAAGGAAAAACAAAAAAAAATAATCAACCACAAACATAATAATATTGACTAATGGGTACAGAGTCAACAAGGTTGACATAGTATGTGAAAAATGTCCACAAAATAAGATGCAATAAGACACAATCAAGTAGGTTGATTATATTATACAAAGGATAAAACTAAAATAGTATGGATGGATACATAGTCATATGGGTCAATTATGTATTGCATATGAATAAACTAAATAGATGAGAAAGATACATAGTCAAATTGATATACTATGTACTTGAAAAGGGAAACTAATCAAGATGATAAGGATATAGAGTTAGACAAACTGACCATGTACTAAAAGTAAACAAGATTGATAGTATGTATCAATAAGGACAATAGTGTTTTGAAAGCAAATAAATATTTTGTAAGATAATAACTAAACAAATGATATGAAGCACACAAGAAATTGGATCAATGTGATTGATCTCATTAGAACACATAGCACAAACCTTACACCAATGTTAGATAATACAAGTTTTGTGATACAAAATAAATTGATCAAATATAAAATTGAAATTAAATTCTAATTAATTGGTCATTCCTAAGTGTTTTTAAGTTATAATAAAATTCTAAATTAATGTGAAGAGAGATTAGATGTAATAATGAACTAAAAATCAATCTAAGGATGGTTTCAGGAAGTTTTAGCTAAAAGGGATATGTATTGGTGATGGTACTAGCTTGATATTGGGGCTTACCCCCTCAATTTATAATTTTATAATGATAATGGTGTCAGGTGATTTTATGATATATATCATCAAGCATGTGTTTATACTTGACTAGAAAACCAAGTTGGCTTCTTCTTTGGTGATGAAATCCAAGTAATTAGGCCTTGGGAAGGTAAATGTTTAATGTTTTTTAAAGTAAAGTGATTTGGAAGTGTGTGTAAAAGCTAAAAAAAATGTGAATAAATTAGTAAATTTAAAAACCACCTAATTAATCTATGTTAATTACTCTAAGCATACAAGAAACTAAAATGAAAATGAATTAATTACTAGTAAAAAGAGGTTAATTCCTTGACTATGAAGAGTATAGAATCAATTCAAGTGATTGATATGTACCTAAGGATATGATATATTAATGCATATGGATTTACGGACATGCCAAAATATGACACACATCCCCATTAGTTAGTTATATGGGTCCAATATATTCTGATAATTGAGTAACTTGTGAAATTAGTGCATTGGGTAATGGTCAGCCTACATTAGGACTAGGAGGTTACCCATCTATTGTTAGTTATATATAGTTATATTTAAAGGAGATGATTGTAATTTTAAAATAAGGAAGTAAGCATTTTAGTCTTCTATTATAAGAGGATATTGAAGGTTGTCCCCTCGAAGAGACATTATCTTCTTAAAGGAATATTATATGGTGTTGCCCTACCTTAAGGGTATTTTATTTATTCAAATATTAAATATTTGGATATATTGGTCCATTAATATCTATTTTGTTTTGTTAATTTAGATTATATTGTGCATATTTATAATTATTATAAGTGTGGATCGTATCAAGTGGTATCAGAGCTTCGATTTGGACAATTTGTCTGGAGCAAAACTCTAGTTTTTTATAATCATTAATATATTTCAATCAATTTTTGTTTTTGGCATAATTATTTTATTGGATATTAAAAATATTTTAAGGAAGCCTCAATAAAAAAATTGAGAATTTATGATTAGTTTTGAGGGAGTTATTGATATTTTAGTGTTTGTACTCTTTTAGTCATATCTTCCAAAATATAAGGAATTTTGATATGAAATTTTCATTTACGTTTTATCATAATACAAGAAAGTTATAAACAAAATTTCATATTTTTTTGAATCATGTGGATTGAGTTATTACAGTTTTATGATTTTGCATATACTCACTCTATAGGCCAAAATTTGTGAATTTTTTTCAAAAACATTTTAATGAATTTCCAATATCATAAGGGGAAGATATAGTCAAAATTTGTGACTATTTTGATTAGTTTTGAATTATTTGTTGAAATTTTAGGGTGTTTCATTAACCCCAGTTTTTTTTTGTGGATCATAAAGGTGCAAGTATTTTTAGGGAAGGATGATATTGATGCTAGAGAATGGTGGCTCTTTTTTAAGGATAATAATACTCAAATAATTTTATGGTAAACATGCTTGTCTCTTTCTTTGTTTGGGCCTGCATAACATTAATTTAAATAGTTGAGCTTCATGTAAAGGTATTATTTATGGGAATCAATGGAACAAGTCTTCCTAGATTGATGGGATATAAAATAAAAAGAGAATGAAGAAGAGGAAGTAAATAATGATGGTAATGAAGAAGAGAAAGGAGATGAAGAAGAAGAAAAATTAGTGGAAAAAAATAATGATAATGAATAATAATATGCAAATGATGATGATGAATAAGAAATTGAGCATAATGATATTGAGGAGAGCACAGATAGTGAAGAAGGATAGGTAGAAGATGTCAAAGAATAAGAAGGAGAACTGGATGATAAGGGTTCAAATAATTTCGCTCCAAATAAATCTAAGTCAATTTTTCAATTTCATGGATGCATTAAAAAAAAAGGTTATTATGTCCATAAACCCTACCAACAAGTATAAATTAATCAACATGAATGTGGCCAAGCATCTACATGTTCAAGCAAAGAATATCAAGGAGGTTCAAGTAGATGGTAATAATATTATAGTGTTTTAATATTTGAAGCTCATTATGGAAAAATATGTTTTTCATTCATATTTTTATGCTTTGGATATGGATAATGTGGATATAGTTCTTGGATATCCATGGTTAAACAATTTGGGAACAATCAATATTAATGTTCAGAATAAGTTCATGAAGTTTTGGTATAGGAAAAATAATGCCACTTTACAAGATATCATAGTTGGAAAGGCACAAAAAATAATTATGGTATATCATGAAGATGAGATTAAAGTAAGTAAAAAAGAACATGTGAAATATTTGGATGAAGACATAGATGAATAAAAAATATAAGCAAATAAAAATATTTCATCTACTCATGATATAAAGGAACCACCAAAGCAAAAGGTGGAAGAGGTAGAAGAAAAGGTTGATAAGCTCAAAGTATCAAAATTTTTTGAGGTATATAGATACCCACATCATCATGAGAGAAAACAATAATGGAGCTATGTGAGGGAGTGTCATAATAATAGGCACTTTTATTGCATAGGAAATCAAAATTTTACTAACTATGGCTATGCATGGAAGCCAAATAAGGATTATTATGGTCAGGTACAAAATCAACATAGTAAAGTGACCTATGGAACATGGAATCAATGGGGAAATCAGTATGGTTATGCATGGAATAATAACTATTGTGGTTATGAATGGAATCAAAGTAGTGCAATAAAATATGTTATATGGAATCAAAGGAAGAATAATTATTCATAGACACCAAGGTGATATAGTTATGATCATGAATGGAATCAGAGTAGCACATTGGTATTTGGAAATAAGGTTGGAAAGATATCACCTACTAGGACCACATATGGGTGGTTGGATGATCAAGCTTGGAGATAAGTGTGCAATGATTTGAAGCACACTCATTATTTGGTTTCTACTTATGTTTTGGGGAAAAAATATGTCAAGGAGGGAAGGAATGTTATGTACCTATGGATATGTTATATTAATTTATATGTATTGATAGAGATGCTAACATATGGCACACATCCCCCTTAGTTAGTAATATGGGTCAAATATATTATGATAGATAACTTGTGAAATTAGTGCATTAGATAATGGTCAACATAAATTTAGATTAAGAGGTTACCCATCCATTTTTAGTTAGATAGAGGTATATATAAAGGATATGATTATCATTTTAAAGGAAGGAATTAAGCATTTGAGTCTTCTATTATAAGAGGATATTGGAGGTTATCCCCTCGAAGAGACATTATGGAGTTATTCCTTCCTAAATAAATATTATAAGGCATTGCCCTACCTTAAGGGTATTATATTTATGCATATATTGAATATTTGGACATATTTTTCCATCAATATATATTGTTTTGTGTTGATCTATAGTATATTCTGCATATTTCCAATTATTATAAGTGTGGATAATATCATTAATACTCTATTTAAATAATGCAAAATACAATCGACTGGGTCACTACTGTTATGTGGAAGTAATATATGGAATAATTTAGTTTAATAGATTTATTATGTCTTCTAGATATAAAATAGGCTATAGAACTATGTCGATTTAGTCAACCTAGTTAGTTGTAGGGCTATAATTTTTTAGACTAAAAACTTGTGAAAAATAGTATTGTGAATGAAAAATTGAAATGATAGAGTAATAATGAACCTTGGTGGGTTTTAATATGTTTAGGTTGAAAAATTTTATGTTGTGATTCTCAAGTGCTAATCCAAAAATAATGATAGTTATGAATAGAGTCGACTGGCTCAATTATGTTTATATAATTGTATGCTAAAAAGGGATAAATGTGAATAGAGTTGAGTGGTTTGAATATATATGAAATTATATAAATAAATAGGAATATTGTGCCAAGTTTATCAATCTAATCACCTATATTTTGAGAATACCTACATAGACAAAATAGAGTTATTTTGGGGTGACTATGTGTAAATCTATGCATTGATTATTAGAACTATATTGACAGGTTTGATATAGTAATAAAAATATAAAAACATCATATGATGAAAAAATGAATTCATTAAATACAACATACAAGGATTTAATTCACATTGGGTTCACTAGAATGTATACAAAATAAAATACAACTAACTTATTAATCAATTCTAGATTGGAGAAGACAAATCCTACTTACACTTCTGATTGTTGATACATTAGATATTTAGAGTCATGATAAAGATAGATCTACTAAACCTAACTAATGGATCTCTTACCATAATGGAATCACTAAAAATGGTTCCAAATCCTTTTGTCAAGAAACACCATGTAATATCACTAACTAGGTCCTATGTTTTCATATTCACAATGTAAATGACAAGTGAAATAAAATATAATCTAGTGCTCACCAAATATTAAGGTAAAAAATAGGGTTAATAAACATAAAAAAAGTAAACATGCATAAGATATTATTATTAATCTATGTATATATAAAACCCTAATGCATGGAGAGAGTAATATATTCAAAAGCCATTACTTATGCTACTTCTATCTAATAAAATAGAAGAGTAAAGTTAGAGATATTTACCTTGAAGATGAACCTGTCAAGACTCAATCTATTTATTGGATATAGGTGATTCATAAGAGGTTATTGTGGTTTTAAGGATAAATAAGAAAGGCCTAATCATCCAAGACTTTTACACAAGACAAGATTCTTCTCTAAGTATAAACCATCATCAATAACTCCTCAAGTAGAATGGTCACAGAGCAGATTGTAAAGAAGTACAAATGAATAATTAACTCTTGTCTCTCCTTAATAAATGGTCAAATTAATGTGTATATATATCTGAATCCAACCCTAAACCTTTCCTAAATTTTATCCAATAGGATCATCCCAATTGACTATGTATCGCTAATAGATAAAAACAAGTTAGGTTCTGGTTTAGGTTGGCTAGATCCAACCTAGACCTATAGCCTATTTTTAATAATTTGAATACAGGATCAACCTAAGTTGATAGTTTACTTTAAATGTAAAAAAGGTTTTTAGGATTAGGAAGTGGCTAAGTAAGGTAGTGAATTACTTGGAGTAGTGTTTAAGATAGGTGTAAAATCTTATAGAAGTGTATAGGATATGGTTGTGTAGATAACAAGTGGTAATATAACGGACAATAATCTTGTGAAGCACCAATGGTCCACCCACCCCTTTCTTGGTGTAGCCTTTAAGGTGTGCACTTAGAGATATGGAGACTCAATGGGTTATAGTAGGAGATAAAACATCATTAACTGATAAATTTTTAAAATATTATGTGTATACAGATAATATCAAATACTTCCACATAAACATGTGTTGCATGCTTTTATTTGAGTGTGATATAGGCATACATAGATAAATTATCTATAAACTCTTATATTTTGGTCTTTCCATCTATTCACATCACTAGGACATTGGTTGCATCCACCTATATGATCACAATAGACCTAGGTTACATAATTATATGGTCACTTTACATTATCATGTTTGAACTCATATATGTACTTACACATCCCTTTATCCATACTTATACCTTTTATAGTGTACTTGATATGTTATTTAATCGACATTTTTTGCTAACACATTTGATCAATGGGTTACTATGATATGTTTATGCAAGTTATTTATGTTTTTCTTTTGTATACTGCCTTGAGTGTTTTACCTTGTGATTATATTTCTTGTTATGGATTTGAATATGTTCCATTGATTTCAGCTCCCATCCCTTTGTCTACTTCTTTGAGATTTGAATATGTCATTGCTTACTATATATAAATTTGAATATGTCATCTTAATTTTATGGATATTTGACTAAGTGATTTCCATTGGATTGTGTGTCATTTAATCATGTCCCTTGTTTATGGTCTCCTTGGACCATTGCCTTTTGACTTGATTTTGAGTTCTCTTGTGTGTGTGATTGATTTACTTATTGATATTTTAATATTATTATCTATAAATTACCATGATATTTTTCATGCATCTTAGGCTTTGATGTGATCACATTATATGTTTTTTAATGATACATTTACCTAGACTTGTTCTCCTATATGCTACATGGTTCATTCATAGCTATATGGTTATATTATCCTTTTGAGGTGAGCTAATTACCAGTTTATATTCTTCCCTCACATAAAAGGGGGGAATATTAGTGGGGGCATGCCATATAAACATGGCTTTCAAACATTCACAATTTTAGATATATAGTGGGGGCATGTATTTAAAACATGTTATCCACACTTATTTAGTATTCAGAATACCTATTTTGGAAACATGTCCTCTACATTGGAAGTTATATCAGTTTCAATATTTCCCCATATATAATGGGTTCATGCTTAGAAAACATATTCTCTACACTTTTTAAAATTTCCATATTGTCTAGATTGTATAATTATATCATTTAGATACACATTTGTGGTAAAATTATATACATTGGTAAAAGTATTATATAAAGTCTTAGCATGAGACATATATAAGGTGCATATGATATCTAATGCATGACTAATATCAAAAATCCAAAATCAATTTCAAATTTAAAACACTTTCAAGTACTGTCACCACCCACCAAGTCAAAAGTTTAATAACTATATTGAGCCAATCTACTATAGGATTTGGTTTATTTTTTAGTACGGTTGAGATGATAAAATTACTCAATATTATGAGGCTTTTAGGTTGGAATTGATTATATCATCTAACCTCACCAATTTTATAGTGTGAGTTGACTTGGTTTACTTAAAATCATTAGGTCATAAGTATGATTGGGTTGCACAGTTGATCTAGTCTCAACTACCAAGTGGAAATTCATATTTGATCTAAGGTTGGGGGTATGAACAATCTTAGCTTTATCTCTCTATTTATCTCATTAGATATTAAATTTATAGATTTATGTTTATCCTAATCTTAATTTCATTGATTCATAATGACACATCTTCTAAATTAAATCACCAATAGGTAAGACATTTGCATTGATACATAGGTCAATCATTAGAAAATCACTAAAGTTGGACTCAAGAAAAAACAAGGTGTGTTATACACACTGGGGTACATATTCCTTTCCTTTAAAATATAAATTTAATTACTAGATTAAAGGGAGGAAATTTATATGATATTTATGAATTATATATCACCTTAGTTTTATACACTTGGAAAACACAAACCTTGGATATTCCTCTCATTTTCAAAACTTTCTTTCTTTTACAAGTCTTATAGCTAATCTTTCTTATACCCTTGGACTATATCTTATTTTGACTAATATTATATTAATGGACCAAGTATTCTATCTTGCCTAGAATGATTAAAAATGATTATCATATTTATCTACAAGTTTGGAGCTTGTACCTATATTTTTACCCCCTAGACATTTACATTTTGGATAGACACCTAAATTGATTCATGTGTCCTCTAATGTAAGTGTTCATTACCCTAAATTAATCTAATTTTTAAATGAAACGTATCATAATGGTTGGCCTAATTCATTTAATGTAAGTTATTTCTCCAAATGGATTGGTATAAATATAAAATCAACCCTCACTCAGTCTTCACCTAGCATAGACCAAGGAAACTTATAAAAAAACATTTAATCAAGCACTAAATAAATCAAATATTCCATATTTTCTTCCATTTCTATATCATTTATAGGGATGACACATACACAGGTCTAAAGGACTAAAAGAGTATCCCAAGAACCTAATTTTATGAGTGAAAAGTAATGTCATTGTTGTACTTGCTTATCACACATTGCATGATTCACACATAAACCAATACATAGGTGAGAATTACATAAGTATGAGGCCCTATTTGGAGTATTGGCTATGTAGGTAGTGCTCATTAATAGAGGGGTCTTTGGGGCAACTTGATACCATATTTCCACTAACCCATTTTTCCTATAACCATTATGAGGAAAAAAATTAGGGTTTTACTATTAGAAAAGGAGTGATAGTCCATGAACTAGATCTAAATACATCAGAGTGAAGGTAAAATAATCCCATAAGTATCCAAGTGGTTGCATCCTATTATAGTATGTACTATATACATGAAAATTATCTCTAACTTAAAAAATTAACATCAAAATATAACTATCCAAGGCTGATGCAATTATTTGTGGCTACATAAGCACTTAATCGAAAATTTGGTGACTATTATAAGATACTTTTCTAGACTACTTCTTGCCTGTTCCACATCTAGATATTTATTAGCATCATAATTAGCTAAGTACATGTTTTCATTATTATTATAATATTTAACATAATTTTACTTTATATTTTTAATATATCTCAATAAAATAAATTTAGTATATGTTATATTTAAGTTTAAAAATTAATTGGCCTATTATAGATCTATTTTATCAACCTTGTGTTTATTCATTTCAATATCCTTAACCCTATATACCCTAATATATATTTTTAGGGTTAAACATACACATATTTTCCTATATGGTTTATGATCTTATGTTAAACTTGTCATATATTGGTATTGTTGGTTATTTTATCCAACAAGAGGACTTGGGCACTTGATATAAGGAGGGATACATTTATTTCAAAATGAGCTGGTCATAGTCCCTTATAATCATATTCATAGTGTTTAGGTGAACCATAAATCATGTAGGGTGAAGTTATTAAGATCCTTTCACCTTTTATTTATTGAATAAGATCTAACAATCATTTGTTGATGTCATCATTGTAACAATACTTTAGAGACCAATTTGAGCATGACCTTTAATAAGTGATATTTCTAAAGGAGTTGTATTCACATTATTAGGTCATGAAGGCCTTATTAACTTTATATAAGTATTGATGTGAGTGTGTAAATTAAAAATAGATAATAAGGGTTTATTTCTAATGAGAAATCTACCCAAAAGTCTCCTAAGTATCCATACTCACCTTATCAAGCTTCATCCTTTGAAATGGGTTATGTGATGCTCCTTAATGAAAGGTTTATTCAATGTGATTTGAGTCATTAACCCAAGCCATGAGAGATATAACATTCATAAGGTTCTTGAATTAGTCATTATGAGACCTAAAGATATTTTCCTTTCATACCTAGAATCCTTGCATAATGGTCAAGATATTCCCCATGACTCAGTCCTCATGCTCCATTCATCCCCTCATGATCCCATATAGACCTTATATGAGATATTGTAAGCCAAAAATAGACCCATATCATGTTCTTATATTAGAAACTCATCTTAACATTAAAAATTTTAAATAAGAAAGTGTATTTAATATTTTAGTCATATAGGTGTGCTTAAGTTTCAATTTGGTACAAGAGAAGGGTGAACTGAGTGAAAGCGTGTAGTGATCCTACAATGCATAGGGGAAATATTAAAAAATTTAGTACCTCCAAGGGAGATGTTATAGGTTATGATAAATCCAAAAATCTTTTGTAGTGCCTAAATATTGGGTCATCTAGGATCCATTCCTCTCAAAGCTTCCCCAAGGGCTCATTTATATTTCCAAAACATGTAAAAGGCCATCACCAAGTCTAAAAATGGATTTTTGCAATGATTTTTAGGATTTAATCATGGTAAATGAAGAAATATAAATATAATAGGGATCCATAGGTTTATTGATAGTTCTCATAGATGTAATAGGTTTTAAACACTCTCTTAGGATTATTAAGGTACTTAGGGAGGAGTGTCTTGAAGGTTTCAGGTGCAAAAGGGATATTTACATAGCCTTTATGTAGTATTAAAACACAAAGAAAATGTGAAAAAGCTTTTCCAAGCCTTTCATTAATTCCTACATGCCATATGAGTATAAAACAAGATGTATGGTTCATGTATGAAGCCAAAAAGGTAGTTTGTAGACTTGAGTAGGCACACAGACTCACATGCCATCTTGGTTGTAATGTTACATGGAAAAGAAAGAGTTTAAAGGGAAGTGGAGAAGGTTTTAAATCACTTTTTAATGATGCTTTTACTAGTTCAATATGTTAAAATCATGAGTATCCAAGATAAAATAGTAGGGGATAGAGATTATAAAATCATTCATGGTGTCAAGTCTTGACCTCGACTCTAAATGCTACCTTGATCTCTACTCTAACCTCAACCCCTATCTTGATATCGACCTCCTTATGAGCTCATTATGGCTCCACGCATGAAAATACCAATTATTGATTCATAAATGAACTTATCCTACATGTTCAAGTAGGTAACTATTATATCATGAAAATATAAGTGAATAACTACTTTTAAGGGTTCATAGATGAAGCCATAAGTACGAGAAAGACCTAATTGATGCAAAAAAAACAATGATCCTCAAGATTGAGTCTATGTTTTAATTTAACCTTGAGTCTTTCTAGCTCAAGACTATGATCTCTGAGACCAAGGATGGGATTGTGAGCTCTATGAGATCATGTTACATATCTCTAAGTCTTTAAAAAGGGATTTTGAGATGGATTTAAAATCCATTTTGAACAAAAATTAATGAAAATATGGGTTTCAAAATTCCCTAATGTGCCAAAAATTTAATTCACATCGATTGGTAAAAGGTTGGGTTTGGGATTAAGATTTTGCTCATCTCTTGGGAATGTTCATTATTTTTCTCCCCTTATATCTCCACTTTGACAGGTGTATTTATATGCATGTTCAATTTTATTATGGTTGGGGCCCCCTTTTTGGAGGAGGGGGACCTACTAACTTTCTTCACAATACATACTAATTTGTTTTATTTTAACCCTTAAAAATTCACCAAAAGGGTGAATGTGGGATAATTAATCCCAGCATTTTAAACGTTTTGATTTTGAGCACAATATTCCAACCAATAATGTCAAGCCTGAGCCCAGGTTTGACTATCGAGCTAAGCCTAAATCACATTGTTGTAGCCTTGAGTCAAAGTTTCCTAACAAATAAGTTTGATATCTTATATTATTCCTACATCAAGTCAGATTTGTTGAGATAAATCTTTCCCAAGAATTGAGCATAGTGTGGTTTTAAAACCATGGAATAAGGGAGCTCAGTTGTATTTAAGTACTTCAATAGTGACAAAAATGTTCATGTGGGATAAGTATCCTAGTGCTATAAATATTTTCATGGATAATCTTGATATCCCTAGCCAAACCCAAGATGCATTACCAAGGCCAAACCCTAGCTCCATTAGATTTATCAAGCCTATGCCCCAAAAAAATTCTAATGAGATATATCCAACGTAGCCTAGTCTTATGACCAATCATGAAATGGGGTGCTTTCATATATCAATTGGATGAATGTTTCCATCATCACCAAAATGGGATTAAGATTCCATTATTTTATAATGCACACACTCAACCTTAACCTTAAGCTTGACCTTGACCCCAATTAGAAATGGTGAAGTCATCAATGAACTAATGCATTCAAAGGATTAGTCACATATAGACTATATAGGTAGTAATAGGAACTATATATACCAAGGGCCCATTCGATAGCTTCATTCTACATTAACCATTTTATATGAACTTAATATTAATGATACAATTATGGAATTAAAGTTATTTAGGCATGAAATGAGAGGAATACATTTCATGAGGCTCGATTTGAGGAACATAGATGAAGCTTTGGATTTAATCTCAATCCCATCAATTAGCTAGTTAGCTCAAATCCAAGCTCAGTCTCAAGCTTGATCTTAGCCTTGAGATCAAGATAACAAGCTCATTAACATGAACATTTGAAGTATTAGTCCCACATGGAATAGACATGAAATAAAATTAAAGGTTTATAAGTTGGCAGGATACACAACTACTTGGTCTTGTATGGGCCATTTTGATTGAGTGAAGGCACATTGTTGGGATGGTAATACACATAAGATTATGGGTTACATAAGTTAAAAGGAAAATGAATAAGTAATTGCATACATCTTGAGTCAAGAAGCATTAAAATAACTTATAATATTGAGTTGAGCTTTAATAAGTTGGCATGGACGAGCTCTAGTTTGACCACAACTTTGATCTCACTAAAATTAACTCTGAGCTCCTCCAGCTCAACTTTGAGTTTGATCTCAACCTTGAGATTCTCTAGATTTAGATCAATAATTTTGAGCTTGATTCCATCAAAAAAAAATTCATTCCATGAAAAAATACCACATAAAACACTAAACACAAGGCTACATTTTTGGACCCATAAACATCACTGACATGCAAATAAAGGGATTAATGCCCCAAAGCAATTAATCAAGATGGTGATGGACCTCAAAATGTGCAATATGATGAGGTTAAAATCCATCCCAAGCATTGGTATCATTATAGAGGATGCATGGTATATGTGTACATCAAACATGGATTTTTAGGAGGTTTTAAACCTTTAATATCTCTACATAGATCTACTAGTTCAATGTGAATATTTGTGATGGATTGTTTAGTGTCTCATTCAGGTAAAGATCCTTAAAAAAGCTAAAAAATCCTAGTTACCTTTCAAGTTCCATTAAATCATAAATGCATGACTTTAGGATCTTAAAATTATAGGTTTAAAAATATGATCCAATATTGAATGAGATCATATGCCTACAAGGAGATGTGAAGTTTACAACGTGTTTAAGATAGTGTCTTGAGACCTGGTGAATAACTAAAATAGTTAATAGATTAGGAAAGTTTCCTCAAATAAAAATGGTATTTAAATATTATAAGGTAATGTATGGGTCTTCAAGATTCAATTTTAAATGCAAATATTTATGATGATTATAAAATACTCTTTAGTGTAGGAGAATACAAGTAGATTGGCAACCTTATCTAGGAGGTTAAGCATGACAATATATAAGCATAGTTACAAGTTTGGAAACTATAATGGGTAGAGAGGATGGTGGTGTATAAATATAGTACTCAACCACACATTTTCCATGATTAAAATATCAAATCAATGGAAAATAGAAGCCAAGTATGGTGTAGGAGGTGCAAGGGAAAAAAATGATGACTAAATGTAGTTTTAACTACCAATTTATAACCAAGCACACCTAATACTTACACAAAATGAGAAGATGGTCTAATTAACACCACATGGAGGATAATGTAACTACAAATGGGGATTTGGTTGACTATAAATAGGATTTTTAATCTACCATAACACCATTAAAGCCCATGAATATAACAACCCTAATGCATAGAGGAGGGATAATGGCCTAATTTATTTTGACCATTTTTAGACTTGAAACTGAAATTGATATGTAATATAGAATTTATGAGATTCTATTACTCTCGTATAATTTCTCTCTCTTCTCATTTTTTATATAATGGGATAGAATTTAATTATTGAAGGATCCCTCTACCTATTTTTAGTAAGACATTAATATATTGAGATTAGTTGTATTGGCTCAAATGCCTTGGAATCAATAAAATTTAGTTTGCCTCCTTAAATAATTATTTCATTACATGTGAAACCCATATGAGGTTTTGATCATCATTATGGTGAATTATTTTCTCCTTTGAATTATATCAAACTCACCTCACCTTTATGTAGGAATCCACTCTTTTGTACATCATACACTATGTTAGATATGTTATATGTGTGTATTAGTTGTGGTTAGGTCTCCTTCCCTCCTAAATCACACAAGGCTAGTAACCTCTATATGAAACACTAGTGTAAGAGATATTGAACTTAGATAATGTACTTATATGTCAATATTATACATTACATTATGTAATTTTAAACAAGTAGAGGAGATATACATTTTATTGCATAGCCTAATTTTAGGTCTTAGGTTCAGTTTATGTCTCTCTTTCCTTTTTCCTCATTGTAGTAGTAGAATTGTTTAGTTTAGGTGATCCATCAGGGGAACCAACCCTATATAGAGATTAACCCCTCAAATAAGGTCACTCACATCCTAATGGGTGTTTCCATTATGTTAGTTGGAAGGAGGAATCTTGAAATTACTCCCCCAAAGGGTGCATTCCAATTTGATAATAGTTTATGGCATGCCTAGTGGGATTACTACTCAGAGAATTATGGAGATTTACTGAGGATTTAGTGTTTTTATTGGTAAGTTGTATCTATTACACATATATATCCATCACTTAGTGACTCTGAATGAGATTTATAAGACCTTGGTTCCAGACTAGCACCTAGATTTTAGGCCAAAAGTAACTACCAGATCATCCTCTAAAAGTAAAGAAGCTAGTTTTTTTAATTTGATATTTTATTCATCAAGAAGGAAAAGATATCCTAAGACTAATCCATATCCTATACCTTCTCTTGCTACCAACTCCCCTCAATGCAAACCATTACTATCTCAAACCTTTCACATGGTTGTTCCTAAGAACCAAAGTTTTTATCTTTTTTACTAGGGGAAGTCCATTAAACCTTGCCTAATATGATGTTATTCTTGTGGCATCCCTCAAAAGTCCTCCCTTTTTCACTATAGAAGACATAATTACACCCATTGAACATATCAAAGATGTTATGAATATTTTTCTAGTGCATCATATTGTCCAAGAAAATGTGGCTAGAGGATTGTTAGCCACCTCTTTCAAGGGAAAGGCCTAATAATGGTACATGGGTTAGAGGTTGAATTCTAGTAGCACATGGGACAAACTAAGATATGCTTTATGTAAGTAGTTTGAAGGTAAATTATATCATTTTTACCTAGTGGAGTAATTGAAAACCATTAAGAGAGTACCACATGAATATATGCTTGATTTTGATTTTAGGTTTCGTAGGACATGGGATAAGACCCCATAGTTGGTAAGGCCTACACCTAAGTATGCATTTTAATACTATCTAATAACATTAAATAGTGATATATCAGTTATGATACAATTAATGGGTGGTAGAACACATCTAAATGCTTATGAAGTAGTCATTAGGGCTGAAAATAATCTCATCTAAGATGAAAAAATTGAACCAAGACCTCTTATGCCCATATTTCTAAATTACAAACTCTACCACATACCCAACCAACTTTGGCCCATATTCATTTTCCTAGTGATATCCATGAGGTGAAGAGTAAACATTAGAGTTTAAATAATGAGTTAATTTCCTTGAAGGGGAAATAAATGCAAAATATCATACCTAATTAACCATATAATCAGTCATTTCAACCCAACAAACAACCTTCCCATGGAAATTATCATGCATAAGGTCCTATTACCCATGTTAGACCATATATAATCTATAATACCCTTTCTCCTATCACTTCAAAGGAAATTATTCATATCCATACCAAACTTATCCAATATTATGAGTCGTATTATCTTTGTATCAAACCACATAATCATACAACTTGTCCTAATGGCATCCTTACTCAAGCATTAGTTGTGAAAATATTATCACCTCCTCAAGAGACACAAGATAAAGTGCCAAATCAAGGGTGATATTCTCAAATTTAGGTGCAAGATGATTATACACTCCTAAATTGGCAAGAGGAGGAATATTGTAGGGTAAATTAGATAGAGAGTCAAAAGTGATCTTTTACTTCCATAGAATCCAATACAAGATCAAAGAAAAGGGATGTTGGGTGGAAAAATCAGATGTCAAGGATCCTAAGCCCTATTATAAATATTTTCAAGGGACTACAAGGCATGTTTTAGTTCCAAAGGCTTAAGAATATTAGTATAAAAAGCCTTTAAGAAGAGAATTTCAACCCATTCAGAATATCCAAACCAAGCAAATTTAACATACTATTTTTGTTCCTATAACTCATTAAAAGGTTGGAAGAACTTATTTTAATGTCCTTCATTAGATTAATAAGACCAATTTTATCATTTTGATGTGGGAATTTTTTTCTATCCCTAGACAAAAGGACTTCTTGCAAGTAGCCTTATCTAATCTCAACCTTATAGGTGAATCATCTAAAGAGACATGGTCTATATTCACCAACACAACTTATCCCAAGGAAGTAAAATAAGATAAAAGTGATAAAACCACACATTTATATGTCTAATTGATCATAGGTGATCACTTGATGCATAATTTCATGATTGATAGTGGTGCAAGTACCTCTGTCATGCCCAAGCAAATTATTAATAAGCTAGGTTTAAATTATGAGCATTTATCTAAGGGAATAGTTTATTTGGATGGTATAACCATAAATATGGTTAGAGTAATCAAACGATTTATCCTCACCTTGCATGCTTTCCATAATTTCTCAATTCTTGAAGATGTATTTATCATAGACTTTCTACCTTAATTTTCATTGTGTCTATCTAGAGACTTCACTACCAAAATTGGAGGCTATCGATCATCATATTGGTTTCATATATTATTTAGGACTAGATATAGGACTAATATTACTCTCCAATTTGAGCCTATTACAAATAATCATGTGGAGCCTTATACACCAAATATTTCTAGGGTTAATTACACCATCCTAGATTAAGAAGAAGATGTGGTGGACTGTGAACCAACTACGCTCCTTGAAGGTTTTCCTAAACTTTTAATTGATGAAAAGGGTAATAAAAAACATGACTATGACCCATAAAATCTATTTTATTATAATGTTATTGGAACATGTTACTTACATGAATAAAATTTTGTCATTCCAAACATAGTCAAGCCTAGTTATCATGTTGAAAGAATGTGGCAAATATTTATTGATGGATCTAAAAGTAAAAATGGAGTAGGGGAAGGTGTGATGTTGGTGTCTCCAATTAGGTAAAATTAATATATTTATCATACATTTTATTTTATTTTATTTTTAAAAGCAAATCAATTGATTATGAGGCCCTCATACATGGTCTCCAATGGGATAGAAAGAGAGGAATCATACATCTTCAAGACTTTAGAGATAGCAAATTGATTATAAATTAGGTAAGAGGGAATAATGTAACCAATAATAACTTGTTAAATTCATATAATAATACGGTATGAGATATTATAGGGGATTTTTAAGCTTTCAACATGCCATCAATCCTAAGAAAGGATAACAAACATGCTAATAGGCTAGTTTTTATTGGAGCATAATTTGACATTAATGATGACATCAATAAGGAGATAGTATAATAACATGTTAAGGTCATTTTTAATCCTAATATACCTAATATGTTTAACATTGTCACTAATTAAGGAGGATATTAATGAGTATTGTCATTGCGTGTTAGACTTTGATATTTAATGTTGTCATTGATGTCAAATGTTCTTATGAAGATGCATGGTTATTTCATTGATTTAAATCTAATATCATTGATGTTTATATAGACCTTAAATTGGTCAAGAAAACAAACATATCATGTATTTTTTCATATGAGACTCTGACTAGGAAATATGAGTCTTATTCACATATAGACATCTCTTTTTGTTTGACTTGCCTTGGTCTTATTTCATATCGTAGACACCTCTTTGACCATTCCGAATCATTCATAACCTTCCAAACTTAACCCTTACTAACCCAGGTCACTCTTTCTAGGATTATTCCATCCTCCCAAGTCCTAGACCCTTAGGAGAATAGTACCCAAATAGGACTACAGTGTTGAAACCTAGGGTGTCCAGTTTTTGGTGTTTTTATCCATGTGCAAATTTGATTACAATGGTCAGTTTTTCCCACAAGATTTTTCTTATTCCTTTTATTTTATTTGTTCTTAAGTTTTCCCATGTCAACTAAATATTAATAAATCTCCCGAATTCAAAATAATGATTCTCCTACATAAAGGACTACACAAGGCATTTTATATCTAGCACTTACTACTTTGGAAAATTAGACATAATAAAAATCAATCAATAGTATAGCTCAGCTTCTTTGCATCACACATAGAATTATATGTTTGATCAAGGAAGGCCTAGGTAAAATTCATTTTCTCATATATCATACACATTTATTATGCATGTTACTTAAGGGAGAACTACATTGGATCTGATACCCTAGCTTGAGGGTTAATGTAGGAAATAATTAGAATAATAAGGGTTCTTGATTGTGTGATCATTCTCCTCCTAACCCATTTTTCCACCTTTTTCTTTTGACATATTCATTATTTTCATGTGTGTAGATTAATACCAATATTAAAGATTAAAATAGACCTAAAATAATATTTAGTGACTTTTAACCCTTGACATTTGGTACACAAGCTCACATTGACCAACCAAGCAAAACCTAGAAATCTTAGATCCTTAGGACAATAGCACCAAGAAGGACTATATCATTGGACACTAGGGTGTCCTATTTCTAGTGCTCCTATCCAATTATAAAATAGAACTTAGATTCAAATTCCTAATAGTGTCTTATTCTTGCTCTTCAAATTCTAACCTTAGAGTCCTTCATTTCAATCCAAAACCAGATAAGTTTATTTCTATTTATCTTACATAATTACTTATTAAAATCTATATTTTTTATATTAAGCTATATTTTTTTGTATTATTACAAACCCTTATTATTTAGGATCTAAACACTTAATTACTAAAAATAATAAATCAATGTCAAAGGTTCTTAGTCAAGTAAGCCTTAAAGTATGTATATGGAATATTACTATTTTTATAATGTTCTAATGTTAGCCTAAGTGAAATTATTGAGAAGCAACATGAGTGAGTACAGGTCAACACAACAAGTGTAAATCATATTGTAATGCTTTGTTTAGACCTTGTAATATGGTATTTAAAGGTGGCATGATGAAATGAGTAAAATCCAAAGAAGAAGATGTGTGCTCTAAATATCTATGCAAGCAGTTCTAAAGATGATATGAATGAGCTATGGAGATGACAATGCTCCAAATAATACTTGATAGTGTTTGAGCATGAGAGATTGGTTGAGTTTATACATGACGCATTAAGGACCTAAAAAATTACTAGAAAGTCATCTCCAAAGATGTGTGTGTGTGTGTATACACACACACATATATACATATATACATACATATATATACATATATACATATACATATATATATATATATACATATATATATGTATATATGTACATATATGTATGTATATATATGTATATATATATATATATGTATATATATATGTGTGTATATATATATATATATGTATATATATATATATGTATGCAACTTTGAAGATGCTATGAAGTTCCAAATCAAGCTTCGAAGATCTATAATTAACTATAAATAAGTTATATTGAATTTTTGAAGAAGAGTGAGTGTATGATATTTTTTTATTATACACAAGAGGCATTGAAACATAGGATATTTTCAAGGTGAAGTCTATAGGGTGGCTAGAAGATCAAACTCAAGGCCTAATAAGACTTGCAGGTCAAGGCTTAAAAATCAAGAAGAGATATGGTTGCCAAATGAGGTAAAATGATAATTTTTTTTGAAATTAGTGAGCAGGTGAACATTGATATAGGTTATTTAAGTCATTTTAATTATGTGCATGAATTTTTAGATCAATATTTGCAATAAAAGGCTTGAAAAAGTGTTTGATGGTTTCTAGAGTGCATATAATGATGATTTATCTACTCAAGAAGGTTTTCTTAGTGTTAATTAACATTAATAGGATATGAATGATAACCTAATATATTCATGGTATATGGGGAAGGATTCTATCTCAAATTTCCACACATTGGTTTCTAGAAAGAGGAGCTAAGTTTTATGAATGATTGTTAAGAATGAAAGATGGTTTAAACCCTCATAAAACCCTAAAAAGGACTTGATAGAAGATATTGTTTTAAAGAGATAATAATGGTTTTTATATCTTTATACAAGTCATTAGAGTTTGAATCAAACTCTCCTAGACATCTCTAAGTGTGATTGGTTTCTCAAATGAGTGAGCAAATCCTATGAAAGTGCTTATCTTTCAAAGATTTAATATAATAGACAAAGTTAACCAAATAAAAGTGAATAAATGGATAAATATAAAAGTGTGATACTTTTAGTTGTTATTCATAAATTTTTATATAAAGGTTCCATATCTCAGGTGTATAATGCTAGTGATCCAAGTTGGACAATCACTAACATACCTAGTGGTGCAAACAGTAAGGAAATTAGGTAGAAGTAGAAAGAAGTTTCTTGATGTGTTTTCATGTAAGAGTGATGAATTTAAATGAATGATGATGTTTTTTAGGTATTTAATGATTTATTAATGATTTTCAAAAACTTGGAATTCAATGTAAGAGGTTAAATCATTGAATCCAAAATGGTTTATCTGGCTGAGTAGAGTCTATGAGAGAGAAGGTTAGAAGATTAATTTGTAAGACAAATAGTTTTCATTAGATCTCATGATATAATTGATTGAGGTTTATATAATTATTTTATAATATATTTTTCATGCATTTAAATCCCTTGAAGATATTTAATCATGTGTCAAATTTTCATGTTTCCTTGACTATGTTTTACAGTTAGTTGGTAGTTCTTTGTGAACATCTTGTAGAGAAGTGTTTGAGCCTATTTACCTTAATTTGAAGCATTAGTTGAAGTTTGTGATGACCATTAGGTCATTAGGATTCTGATTATGTAATTATTTTATGGTTTTTTGAAACATTAAGTACATGCCTCAGTTATTCAAGACAAAGTTTCTATATATGCATAGGACTTTTGTAAGGAGTGATTTGAAGAAGGGTTCAAGTGGTAGTTAGACTTAAAAGGTGTTGTAGACCTAAAGTGGAATTATATAAGGTATATTAGAGTGGATTATGACTTATTATTTACATTTAATGTGTTTGTATATGCTTTAATATAGATCAAAGAGTAACGTGTTGTTAAGAAGACCTTTTAGGTCTCCATAAGCCTAAAAGAGGAGTAAGGGCTGATTGATGTATGACCAACCTATCATAGTGATTGATTAATGATTAAGAAATTTTATTTTAATATTAAAATACATATTCATGGCCTACCTAAATGATTTTAATATGTATCTTACTAGTAAGGATATGATGAAGTGACTTGTATAAAAGTAAGGTAGTTTAGGCCTATTATGTGTGTGCTTAGAGTGGATGCTTAGAAGATGCTAAGTGTGGGAGAGAAGAAGAGGATAAGTGAATTGTATAAATTATTATTGATAAAAAATATTTCATTTATAGCATCATATAAGTCTTATTAATAACTAATAGAGTTTATACATATGAGGATAGAGGTTAGAAGATATAATCAAGCCATGAAGAGGGTTAGTTGAGCAAAGAAGATTGAAGGTCAATTTGAGAGGGACTAAAGTAGGAAAATATTTGAAGGAATAGACCATAATATATTATAAAATCAATAAGGGTTTATTAACTTTTTCAAAAAATTGTGTGGATAAGTTGGTGTTGAGTCATCTAGGGGGTTGGTGCCTCCTTGCAAGTGGGTGCTTGCTAAAGCCTAGCTAAGTTGGTTTTGAGCTAGTTAGGGTTGGTGACCTATTTGGAATTAGTGATTCAATAAATATTCATGTCTTTTTATAGGAATATATTCCATTTTATTCATTATTATTTTTTATACTCATAGAGAGTTTCCCACATTTATACTATGTTCATGTGTTTCATGCTCTTAAGATTTGATGCTTATGATTTCTAAGTTGTACATGCATGTTAGAATGGTTCATACATAGTTAAGTGGAATTTAATAAATTTTTTTTAAGAATGATTCAAACCCCCCCCCCCCCCATTAGCCATTTTTTTTCTAACAATTGGTATCAAAGTAGGTCCTTTGGAATAGGCTTGACAACCTAAAGGAGATCCTAAGAAGTGAAGATGACTAGTCAACAAAATCAAGGTGGTTTCTCTACCAGTAAGGCTTAATTATTTAATGGATCTAACTATGCCTTTTGTAAATTTAGAATGAAGATATATATGATGTCATAAGGATATGATATTTTATAGTAAGTTATGGATGGTTATATTTTACCTCCAATTCCACCAACAAATGCAATAGGTAAGATGGCTATTGAGAATAACTCCAAAGTAATGAATGCCATTTTGTGTGGCCTATTAGAGGTAGATATTGTAAAATTTATGCATTGTGTTTCATCCAAATACATATAGGAAAAATTGAAGGCCATCTATTAAGGAGACATCAAGGTGTTGTCAAATTTGTAGACCCACAGGAGACAATTTGAAAGTCTAAGGATGAATGAAGATGAAACTATTGCATCCTACATGTTGAGGGTTGATGAAGTTGTCAATATCATAAGAGGATTGGGATAATTCAAAGAGTCTACTATTGTCCAAAATGTATTGAGATCACTCACTCCTAAGTTTGATTTTAAAGTATCTTTAGTAGAAGAGATGTAATATTTAGACAAGATAAAGATGGATGGGCTTCATGGAATCTTGATTTCCTATGAGATTAGATCAAATAAAGGAAGACCTCTTAAGAAGGAAGTAAGTTTCAAGGTTGAAAAGAATTTAAAATCCAAGATGGTCAAAGATGAGGTATGTTTAGATATTAATGATGATTAATTCATATATATGTTTTTTAGGAAGTTGAGGTTTGGCTCATGTAAGTATAAGGGTAATTTACCCTTCAAATGTTTTATTTATGGAAATATTGGTCACGTTGAAACCAAATGTCTTAACAAGGACAAATCTGATCATAATGAAGAACATGTTGAATCTCATGAATATGATAGAAAGGCCTATAAATTTGATAAGAACAATATAAATTTTAATAAGAATGAAGGAATGAAAGGATAATTCAAGAATAAGAAGATTTTTTATATGAAAGAAGACAACTCATCTGATGTAAGTGATTTAGACACATTTAATAGTGATGATGATAGGAATGAATCTGAATATGATAATAATAAAACTTTTTTCATAGGCATAGAATCAAAAAATGAGGGTTGTTCAAATGGAAAAGGACTTATGATTAATGAAAAATTAGATGAAGTATATTATGATAGTGAATAAAATGAAGTGGACCTTGAGCTAGGGCTCGTGAGTGCCCTAGAGGAGTTGAATATTGTGAAAAATAAGAACAAGAAACTAAAGTCATTAACTCAGGACTATGAGGATTAGATTGGATTGTTTGAAGAAAGACTAACACTTCCAAGAATTATGAAGAGATCATCCAACAAGTTGAATTTCAAATCAAGATTATGTTATATATCCTAAGGATAAAGAGGAACATTATAGAAGATATGAAAATGAAATAGAATCTCTAAAATTTGAGTTGGATCAAGCATATAGATAGGTGAAGAGTTTTGTGAAATTTTAAAAGAACACTAAGGCTCTAGATAATATTCTAAGCATTCAAAAGTTTTCAAGTGAAAAGATAGGTCTTGGATTCAAATAAGATGAAAAGGAGACACCTTAAGTCAATAAAAAGACTATTGAAGAAAATAAGGTCAACATGAAAAGACCTATCAGACAACCCAATACTATAATGTATGCTAATTATTTTAATGATTACTATTTTACATGCATTTAATTTGGTCATAGAGAAAAAGAATCTAGAAGACCCTCCAAGAGTGAGTACTCATGGAACTATGGTAGAATTAACTGGTCAAAGAGAGATCACAATCATCATCAATCAAATGGTATTTATAAGGTGATCTATTACAACTATCATAATATAGGACAAATTATAATATTTTATCCTAACAGAGTTAGAAAGTCATCCAGTCAAGACAAGAAGGTTCATAGTCATTCCACTAATAAGTAGATCAAGAAGTCAGACTTTATAGATGAGGTAAAGATGGAGCAAAATACTAAAGAAGAAGATTCTATGAAATCTTAGAGTATAGATTGTGGTTGATCAAGTCACATGTTAGGAGACAAAAGTGGTATTGGTTCTCATATGATTGATCAAAGTAGTAAGAATGAAGAGTTGACTAAGAAGAATAAAGATTACAAAGTGGGTCTTGATCAACTCATAAACCAAGGTGGGAGGTTTGCTACTATAGAGCATAAATTAGAAGTGAAGGAATGTCAAGAACACTTATTATATGTATGTGTTGGCAAGGTAGTCAAAGAAAATAATAAGTATGACAAGGTAGATGATGAAAAGGTCAAATCAAATGTCAAGCCTAAGTTGATAGTTAAGTCTAGAAGAATATTAAAGAATATTTAGCCTTGTAAAGATATGGAGATGTAAGAATCTCTTGAGTTCATATTATTTTAAGTGCCCTATGAAAATGGGTGGTGCCATTAAATTTCATGGAGACATTCTTATATTATTAGAATCATGAGGGTAAATTAAAATAAGAAGGCAACATTATGAGAAATCTAAGACTAGTATCAAGTATCTGAAGTCAAAGTGAAAAAAAAATTGGTATATAAGAGGTAATCTTCTATGATCTGTTTATTATGAGTAATTGATATAGATATATGAAGATAAAGGGGAGTCCCTATTTCTACCTTTGGTATCTAGTATGGGATAGCCATGTGTATGGTCAAGAGTTTGATCTTCTTTAGCCATGTCAAGAAATATATGTGATCTTGAGTTCCTAATTCTTATAAAGAAGATATGTTTGGTTTAACAGGGAGATTGGTAGCTCTGATTTATTTTGTCAAGAAATTGATTTCTTTTTATATTCATGAAGTTAAGGATATATTTTGCCTAAGATGCTTCATAGACTATGTTTGTTGAGCTTTTGGTGGATCAGCTGAGAGAGTGATATAATTGAGAGAAGTTTCTAAGAATGGTTTTCATAAGTGGTTGCCATAGTTTTTGAAGACTATGTGCCATCCAGTATCTTTGAGAGATAGTATAAACTCACATGGAAAGAGTATTATTTTAGTACTTGTAGATAATATTTGATATCTACTACTAACATAATCATGGTGGATGCTTTGTTTGAGGGGGAGATATTTAAGTTGTTAACTAAGCTTGATCTATGTTGAATTGGTCTTGTAATCTGAAGTCTATTATAAAAGAGATGATAATTATGGAATACCTTTATCATTAATGTAAAATGGGGAGAAAGATCAAAAAAATTAAGAAAAGGGAGCATAACCCAAAGATTAGAAAAGGTAAGAAAAGGGAGCATAAAGAAAAGGGGCAACATTAGAAAGGGAGAGAAGAAGCAAGAACTAGGAATGAGAGACAATTACCATCAAGAGTGGTTGACATAGTTTTCAAATTATGTTTACCATCAATGACAAAGGGGGAGATTTTTGAACATTTTAATTGATTAAGGAGAAGATTGTTGAGCATTGTCATTGAGTGTTGAATTTTGATATTTTATTTTGTCATTGATATCAAAGGTTCTTATTAAGATGTATGTTATTTCATTCATGTCAATCTAATATCATTTATATCAAATTTTCTTGGTTAAGTAATCCTTAAGGTATGTATATAAAAGAATACTATTTTTAGAATGTTTTAATGTCATCCTAAGTGAGTACAGGTTAATAAATCAAGTGTAAAACATCTTGAAATGCTTTGTCTAGATCTTATAAGATGGTATTTATAGGTAACATGATGAAATGAGTGAGATCTAAATAAAATGTTGAGTGCTTGAAAGATCTATGTAATCAATTATGAAAATGCTCTAAATGAGCTACAAAGATGAGAATGCTCCAAAGAATACTTGAAAGTGTTTGATCATGAGAGAGATTGGTTGAGTTTATAAATAAGGTGTTTATGACCAAGAAAGTGATTAGAAGGTCAGATCTGAAGATATATATATATATATGTAGCTCTAAAGATGCTATGAAGATCCCAACCGAGATTTAAAAATCTATAATTAGATTTTAAAAAGTACTATCAAAGTTATGAATAAGAGTGAGTGTATGATATTTTTTAATTATACACAAGAGGCATTGGAAGATAGGAGAGTTTCAAGGTAAAGTCTATAGGGTGGATAGAAAGTTAGATTCAAGGCCTAATAAGACTTGTAGATCAAGGCTTAGAAAGTAAGAAGAGAGATGGTGGCCAAATAAGGTAACTAAATTAGTTTCCATGACATGAGTGAGTTGGTGAACATTGAAATATGTGATTCAAGTTTTTATAAGTATGTGCATGAAGTTTCAAATAAAGGTTTGTAAAAAAGACTTGAAAAAGTGTTCCAAGGTTTCTCAAGTGCATAAAATGAAGAGTTATCTATGTGAGAAGGTTTTCTTAGTATTAATTTGAATGCAAAACATATACATGAGAACCTAAGTTGTTCATGGTAGATGGGGAAGGGTTATTTATTAAATTTCCAAGAATTATTTTTTAGAAAGAGGAGATAAGTTTTATGAATGATCATTAAGATTGGAAGATGGTCTAAACCCTCATAAAACCCTATCAAGGACCCACTATTGAATATCTTGGTATAAATATCTCATTATAGTTTTGATATGGTCAAAAAAGTGACTAGAGGTTGAATCAAACTTTCCTAGGCATCTCCAAGTGTGATTGGTTTCTCAAGTGAGTGAGAAAACCCTACATAAAAGTGTTTATCTTTCAGAGATTTGTTGTAGTAGATGAAGTTGAATAAATCAAAGTGACTAAATGGATGAGGATCGAAGTGTGAAAATTTTATTTGTTATTCATAAAGGTTTATAGACATGCTATAGATCTTAGGTGTACAAAATTGGTGATTTAAGTTGGCTAATCACTAACAGACCTAGTGGTGCATACAGTAAGGAAATTAGGTAGAAGTGGAAAGATGTTTCTTGATGTGTTTTCATATAAAAGTGATGAATTGAAATGAATGATGATGTTGTTTAGGTCTTGAATGATATATTCATGATTTTTATAATCTTGGAATTAAATGTAAGAGGTTGAATCATTGAATCCAAAATGGCTTATCTGGTTGGGTAGAGTCTATGAGAGAGAAGGTTAGAAGATTAGTTTGTAAGATAAATAGTTTTCATTAGATCTCATGATCTAATTAATTAATGTTTATCTAAGGATGTTATAATATCCTATTAATGAATTTAAATCCCTTGAAGATATTTAATCACGTGTCAAATGTTCATGTGTCCTTGAGTGTGTTTTAGATTCATTTGGTAGTACTATGTGGACATCTTACATAGAACTATTTGAGTATGTTTACCTTGAGTTAAAGAATTAGATGAAGTGTGTGATGACCTTACAGTTATGAATATTATAAATATGTAATTTTTTTCCATAGTTTTTTTGAAAAACTGACTACATGCCTCAGTTATTCAAGACATAGTTTTTGTATATGCATAGGCCTTTTATAAGCAATGATTTAAATAAGGGTTAAAGTGGTAGTTGGACCTAAAAGGTGTTGTGTACCTAAAGTGGAGTTGGATAAGGTCTATTATAGTGGCATATTATTTTTTATTTTTGTGTGACATTTTTGGATATCATTAAATAAATATCTAATGATAACATGTTGTTAAGAAGACCTTTTAGGTCTCCATAAGCCTAACAGAGGAGTAAGGGCTAATTAATGTATAACTAACATATAATAGTGATTGATTCATGATTAAGGAATTTTATGTTAATATGCAAAGAGATATTCATGTTTGACCTAATTGATTGGAATGTGTATCCAAATAAGAAGGATATGATCAAGTGACTTATATAAAAGTAAGGTATTTTAGGCCTATTGTGTGTGTGCTTAGAGTGGATGCTTAGAGGATGCTAAGTGTGGGAGAGAAGAAGAGGATAAGTGAATGATATAGATCATTTTTTAATATAAGGAGATCATTCAAACCATCATATAAGTTTTATGAATATTTAATAGATATTTTACATATGAGGATCAAGTTTAGAAGACCTAATCAATCCATGAAGAGGGATAGCTAAGAAAATAAGGTTGAATTTAGTTTGAGAGGGATTGAAGTGAGAAAATAAATGAAAGAGTAGATAATCATATGTTTTATATGAAATAAAGGATTCTTAAAGTGATAAATTAATTAGGTGGTTGAGTTTGTGTTGAGTCATCTAGGGGGTTGGGGCCTCCTTGAAAGTGGGTGCTTGTTAAAGCGTAGCTGAGTTGGTGTTGAGATAGTTGGGGTTGGTACTCCATATGGAGTTGGTGCTTCACTAAATATTAATTTTTGTCTTATATGAATATAGTCCATTTTCTTAATCAATGAGTTTTTTCCCTATAAGGTTTCCCATGTAAATATTGTACTCATGTGTTTCATGCTCTTATGATTTGATTATTATGATTACTAAGTTATACATGCATGTTAGAATGGTTCATACATAGTTAAGTGGAATTGAATGAATTTTTTTGAAGACTAATTCACCCCCCTCTAAATCATCATGTTATAACATGATAACACCAATAATAATTAGGTGTTTGATAGTGATAAAAAAATATCCATTTTCTTGTAAGAAGAAACCAAGTTTTTTACAAAGAATCAGACTAAAATACAACAATAATATGAAACTAGGTAATCCAATTGAGGTTAGACAAGCTTAAAAAATGGTTGATCACCCTTTGAATCATCTTCAATTTGATAATATCATAAAATAAAAAGTGAACATGAATATAAAGAATGGACACTATGAGTGAGTCACCATATTTAAGGACAAACTTATCCATCTTGTAAATATATGTACTGAGGAAGAAAAGCATGCATTTGTTGAAGTTTACCAAGAATTTTAAGACATTTTTACATGGAATTATAGTGATATTAATTGATTTGATCATAGTTTGGAACAACATGCTATAGAGATTAATTATGATTCCAAACCAATTAGTCAAAAATAAAGGACCATAAACCCAAAGATAGATCCTCTCATGAGGAAGGAGTTGACCAAGCTAATTGAGGCTAGGATCATATTCACAATAAAACACTCATCTTGGGTAGAAAACTTGGTCCCTATGATGAATAATAATGGATAAATATAGTTGTGTATTGATTTCAAAGATTTAAATATAGTTTCGTTCAGAGATCACTACCTATTTCCTTCAATGGAGAAAATTTTAAAATTTTATAAATGGTGGTAGGTTTAGAATGATTTTCTCTTCTTAATGGTCATTCTAACTACAATCAGATATTGGTCAAATAAGAGGATTAATTTGAGGAAAATTTTACCATAAAATGGGGAACCCATACCTATATTAAGATGTATTTTATATTGTTTAATGCTAGATAAACCTTTTAGAGAGACATGGATTTGGCTTTTCAATGGCTAATTAATGACATTAATTTTATTTATCTTGATGATATCACATTTTTTCCAAAAGATGTTAATGATCATTTGTTCTATCTTAAGTAAGTATTTTAGAGATTTAAGAAGTTTGGGTATCACTTAACCCTAATAAATTCATATTTTTAATACATAAATACAAGCTCTTAGCCCATATTATCTCTAAAATAGGGCTTACAATCAATCCTAATAGGGTAAGTGATACTCTATCATTATATTTACCTAGTCATAAGAAGTGGATACAAAGTTTTTGGTAAGAGTTAACTTTGTTATAAGGTTAAAACCTAATTTTTCCAACCTTGTGAGACCACTAACCTCTATGTTGAAGAAGAATATGGATTTTAACTGGACTAAGGAAGGAAGGGACAACTTTGATGCAATCAAAAAAGCCATAGACCAAGATACTAAAATTTTGAACCCTAATTTTAGTAGGGAATTCACTCTATATGCGTTTGTAAGTGTGGATACTACATCAACCATGTTGGTGTAGCAAAATGATGAAGGGTTAGAGTAGCCTTATTTAGCCAAAGTTTAGAAGACTATGAGGTGAGATATAATTTTGTTGAAAAACATGTAGTTTATGTAATAATAAGTCTCAAAATTTTTAGGAATTTGATGTCTAATAATAAGGTCCATCTAATGGTGTCCCACCCAAGTGTCAAGGAATTCCTTTTGAACAAGGGCTTTAATTAAAAAAGGGTAGGGTGGATAATGAGAGTGATGAAGTATGCCATGGATATTAAAGTAAAAAATTTGGTGAGAGGAAAAGGATTGTGTGAGAAACTACCTTCAAGTTTTCAAGATGAAAATAAGACTATCCTAGTGTTACAAGAAGACCAATAGCTAATTGTACCTACACTCTCCAAGAGTTGGACTGAAGATATGACCAGATTCCAAGAAATAAGTGAATGCCCCTAAGGTCTAGACATAACCAAAAGAAACTATTTTATATTATAGTTAATTCCTTATGTCTTAGTGGATGGAATTATTTTAGGAAGAATGTTAATGGTGTCTTTTATAGGTGCATTAAAAAAAAATAGATTCATAAGGTTTTGGAAGAGTTTCGTGATAGATATCAGGTGGGAATTTTGCTTTAAGAACCATAGTCTTAAATATAATGATGGAAAGTTATTAGTATCCTAAATTATTTAGGGATTCATATTCATAGGTGAATAAGTGTAAGAGGTGTGTCTTGTTCATAGGAAAATAGAAATTGGTATCCCTCCCTCTCCATCCCATATAAGTAGAGAATCCCTTTATGTAATGGGGCTTAGAATTCATAGGGGTGATGAATCCACATTTAGGTTTAGGGCATAAATGGGTATTAACATCCACTAATTACTTTACAAGGTGGGTATAAGTAGTGGTTTTTAAGGAATCAAATGAAACTAATGTATTGAACTTTTATGAGGGCATAGTCAATAGGTTTAAAATCCCTTTCAAAATCATTTTTATAATGCAATGGCATTCCTTGGGACTAGGATAACTAATTTGGAAGTCAATCATGGTATTTACTTAAGAAAATCTTATAACTAATACCCTCAGGGGAATGTCTTAGTGTAATATGATAATAATAACCTAATCAGATTTATTAATAGGATAATGTAAGAGAACCAAAGGTCATGGTATACAAAGTTAAAGGTAGCCTTATGGGCTGATAAAATCAATCTTAAAAGGGTTTTAGGTAACTCCCCTTACATTATTTTATATGGTATGGAGGAAACACTACCCATATCACTTGAAATACCAACCCTAGGACTCACACACTAGTTAGAAATTATGGAAAAAGATGCCATGGCAATCATATTTATAGAATTGATGGAGTTGCAAGAGAATAAAGAGAAATAAATTCATGTAATGGAGATTCCCAAAGCTCAAATAAGAGGTATTTTGATAAAAGAGTAGATTTGAGGATTTTTCAAGAGGGAATTCTTGTTTTTAAGTAGAATAAGGAGAGAACAAATCTTGGAAAACATACCAAGTTTGGCTCTATGTCGAGTAATACATACATGATTTCTATTTGAAAGAAAAATAATATTTTTTAACTCTCTAGGTTCAATGATGAAGAGCTTCCCATCCCAGTCAATGGGATGTTCCTTAATCATTATTATTGAGGTCTATTTTAACCCTCTAGAGATAGTAGTTAGGTGTCTTATTTTATCTCCAAGTGTTTATGAATATTTAATTTTAATAAGTTTAGTTTATTTTACTTTTTCATAAGTGTTTGGTACAAGTTGTGGTTGTCTTTTATTTCCTTGTTATGTGTGTTGTAGGTAGTTATCAATTTTTTCAGGGATAAAAAATACATTACAATCATGTGTGTGCTTCCATATTAGGTTTTTATTGATTAAAATACCCATCTGAGTAATGGATACATTGAGCCAATTGGTTTCAATGTTTGTACATGAAAACACCCCTAGGAAGTCACCAAATTATTGGATAGTTTAGCCAATAAGAGGCTTTATGCACTTGAAACAAGGAGGGGTACATTTTTTTACAAAACTAACTAGTCATAGTATGTTACAACCATATTCATGGTATCAAGGTGAGCCATAGATCATGTATGATTAATTTATTAAGATCCATGCACTTTTTATTTTTGAAAAAGGTAAAATAATCATTGGTTGAGGTCATAGTTGTAACAGTCCTTTAGAGAACTATTTGAGCATGCTCTTTAATGAGTGATATGTCTTGAGGAGTTGTATTCACATTATTAAGTCATGAAGGCCTTATTAAATTTTCAAAATACATGATGTGAGTGTTGAAATGAAAAAGAGTTAAGAAGGGTGTATTTAAAGTGTAAAATTTGTCCAAAAGTTTACTAAGTAGCCATACTCACCTTGTCAAGATTCATCATTTGAAATGGGTTATGAGATGATCCTCAATGCAAGATTTGTTCAATTTTGTTTGAGCCATTCACGCAAGTCATGAGAGATATATAATTAATAAGGGTCATACTTGAGTCATTGTGATACCTAAATTAATTTGAATTTTAGCTCTAAAATCCTTACTTAATGCTCAAGAGTTTCCCCATGACTTAGTCCTCATGTTACTTTCATCACCTCATGATCCCACATGGACCTTATATGAGTTATTTTAAGCCATAAATAGACCCTTATAATGCTTTCATATTAGAAACTCATCCTAACATTCAAATTTTTTTATGAGAAAATGTATTGTAGGTTGTATTTATATAAGTGTGCTTAAGTTTTAGTTTGGAGCATAATAAGTTAAACTAAGTGAAAACATGTAGTGATCCTACAATACATATGGGTAATATTTCAAATTTTAGTATATCTAAGGTGGATATTAAAGGTTATGGGCACTCCAAAAAGCATTTATAGTGCCCAAATATTGGCTCAACTAGGCTAAATTCCTCTTAAAGCTTCCCCATAGGCTCATTTATACTTCCCAAACATACAAAAGGCCATCGTCAAGTCTAAAAATGAATTTATACCATGATTTTCAAGATTTAAGCATGTTATATTAGGAATGATGACTATCATAGGGATCCATAGGTCTGTGGATAGTTATTATGACTCTAAGAGGTTTCAAACCCTTCCTTAAGAGCATCAAGAGACTTAAGGAGGAGTGTATTATAGGTTTTGGGTGAAAAAGTGAGATTTTTAGAGACTCTATGTAGTCTTCAAACATAGTGAAAAATCTTCTCCAAGCCTTACATAACTTCCTACATGACCTAATAAGATACACCAAGATGTATAGTTCATGAATGAATATAAAAAGGTAATTTGTATACTAGAGAAAACAAAAGGATTGGTGTGACATCTTGGTTGTAATATTTCATGATAGATAAATGGTTTAAAGGGAAATGGAGAAGGTTGTGAATCACATTCTAATGATGTTAAGACTAGTTAAAGATGTCAAAATCATGAGGATCGAAAATAAAATGGTAGAGGAGAGATTCTAAAATCATTCATGGTGTTAAATCTTGACTTTATTTCTTGATCTTGAGCTTGAGTCCAACTTACATCTTAAACTCTACTCTAATCTCAATCCTAAACTCAACCTCCTTATGATCTCATTATGGCTCTAGTCATGCAAATATCTACTTTTGATCCATAAATGAACTTATCTTACATGTTCAAGTATATAACTATTCCATCATGAAAATCCAAGCAAATAGCTATTTTATAGTGTTCATGGATGAAGTATGTTTCATCCATAGGCATGAAAACTACCTCATTAATACAAATAGAACAATTATCCTCAAGCTCAAGTTTGAGTTTGAACTCAACCTTAAGCCTTTATAACTCAAACTATGCTCCTTGAAACATAAGTATGGGATTGTGATCTCCATGAGAGCATGTTGTAGAGATATAAGTCTTTATAAGTGGCATTTAAAATGGGTCTACAGTCTATTTTGATCAAAAAATAATTAAAATGGGGGTTTTTTAATTCCCTGAGGTGCCAAAAAATTACTTTGCACCTACTGGAAAAATATTGGGTTTGGGTTTGGGCTTCTCTTTATCTCTCCAAGAATGTTCATTATTTCTCTCCCCTTATATCTACATTAACATGTATAATTATATGTATGTTCAATGTTCATATGGTTGGGACCCCTTTTTTTGAGGAAGGGGACTTGATATCTTTATTCACAATGCATACTAAGCATTGTCATATTTGAACCCTTCAATAGTCACTAATAAGGTGCATGCACGATAATTAATCCCATTATTTTAAAAGTTTTTATCTCAAGCCTAATCTTCCATTTGTCAACCTCGAGCCTAAGTCTAACTATCAATTTGTGCTTGAGTCACATTATTGTGACCTTGAGCCTAATTTTATTAACTTCTAAGTTTAAGCTTATGTATCATGCCTCCATCGATTAGCACTTTCCAAAACTCAAGCTCACCCAAGCATCAGGAATAACATGGTATTATAAACATGGAATAAGGGATCTCGATTGTATTTACATGATTTAATAGTGACCATCAGGGTGCATGTGGGATACTTATCCCAATGTTATAAAAAAAATTGAGCTCATCATGGACAAACATGAGCTACATTATCATGGTTAAGCCTAAAATATATCATCATGGATAAACCTAAGATACATTTCTAAGTATAAACTCTAGATTCATTAGATTGATCTAACAACCACTTAGTTGAGCTATCCAACATGAGGACAAGTGTAAATACAAAGAATCAAGCATAACCTAGTCTTATGACCAAGTATTAAAGGGGGTTATTGCATATATAAAATATATTAATGTTTCTATCACTTCCAATGTGGGATTAAAAGTCACTTATTAAATAATGTATGTGCTTGAGCTCAAGCTTGAGCTTAACCTTAACCCCAGCTGGAAATGGTGAAGTCATAAAAAACTAGATGCATTGAAAGGATTAATACCACATGGACTATGTAAGTGATAAGATGGATTTTATATATCAAGGGCCCATTTGATAGCTTAGTTTTACATGGACTATTTTCCACAATCTCAAGCTCAATGAGCCTATTATGAAAGATAAGTGATTTGGGAATCTATTTAGAGGAAGATGTTGCATAAGGTTTGAGTTTAGGAGCATAAAGGGATCTTGGGATTTGTGTTTGATCCCATTATTCAGCTAGTACACTCGAATCCAAACTTAGTCTTGATTCCAGTCTTAGCCTTGAGCTCAATCTCAATGAGCCTATTAACATACACATTGGAAGGATTGATCCCACATGGAATAGATAGGCAAGTAAATAAAGATTATAGGATACTAGTATGCAAAACTACTTGGTCTTTAACTAAGTGAGGGCATATTTTTAGCTTGGAGATACACACAAGGTGATGTGTTGCACAAGATAAGTGGATCATGAAGAAGAAATTGCATAATAATCAAGTAAATAATAATTTAATGAACTCAAAACATTGAGTTGAGATCAAATCAGTTGGCCTAAATGAGATTAAGCTTGACCTTGACCTCATGCTCACTGAACTCAACTCCAGGATCCTCAAGATTGAGATTGAGTTTTAAGATCTCAATCCTATAAAAAATTATTTTACATGCCATGAAAAAATATCACCTAATATATTAAAACAAAGGCTACATTTTTGGACCTATCAACATACCAACATGTAGGTAAGGGGATGAATTTATCCTAATCAATCAATTAATCTAGTGATAGACCTCAAATTATATCATATGACAAGATTAAAATCCATCCCAAGGTTTGATATTATTATAAAGTATGTATGGTACATGTGTACATAAAAAAGTAAATTTTTAGGAGGTTTTTAACCTCAAATATCTCAACATAGACCTTACAATTTAAGGTGAAGATTTGTGATAGATTTTTTAGTGTTTCATTGAGGTGAAGATCCCTAGGGAAGCCAAATGACCTCCTAGTTACTTTTAAAGTTCCATTCAAGTGAAAATGTAAGACTGTAGGATATTAAATTTCTAGGATTTATAAGAGGATATAGTCTTGAATGAGGTCATGGTCCTTCAAAGAGATGAATTTTGCAACATGTTTAATAAAGTGTCTTGTACCCACATGGATAACTAAAATACTCAATAGATTAGTAGAGTTCCATCAAGATAACAATGGTATTTTGAGTTTAGAATGGAATGTATAGGTCTATAGGATTCAATTTTAAATTTTTTTTTTTTTTATGATTACAAAATACTCTTTAGTTTAAGAGAATACAAGCAAATTGGAAACCTTAAGCAAGAGGTCAATCATGAGAGTATATAAGTGTAGTTTTAGGTTTGGGAATTGTAATGGTTAGAGATGATGGTGGTGGAGAAATATAAGCCTCAACCATGCCTTACCCACACATTTAATATGCATTACATGGGAAATAGAAGAAAATTATGGTGTATGAGGATATAATGGAAAATAAGGAAGATTAAATGTAGTTCTAACTACCAATTCATGACCAAGCATACCTACTACTTACACAAAATGAAAAGATGGAATAATTAAAACCACATGGATATCAATGTAACTAAAAATGTGGAGTTGGTTTATAATAAATAGGATTTCTAATCCACCACACCACAATTTAATTCCATTAATTAGTGTCCCTAATGTGTAGAGGAGGGATAATGACCTAATTTTCTTCACCTAGTTTTAGACTTAAAACCTAAATTGAGATTTAATATAGCATTTATGAACTTATAACAATCTATTATCCTCTATCTCCCTTATAATTTTATATATGATATATTTGAATTAACTTATTTAAGGATCCCTCTACCTGATTGTAGCAAGACTCTACTCTTTTGAGTTCAACTATACTAGTTTAAATGCCTTAGAAATCAATAAAATTGAGTTTTCCTCCAAAAATTCTTGCATTCCATATGAAACCCCTATTATCAGAATTTGACATAATTTTGACCTATATGAGTCTAATTTTTTCTCATTTTTCCTTTTTCCTAGAAGTGTCTATAGGTTCTCAAAGCTTATCCATGCCCTTGTATTGCTAAATCATGAGTTTAAACACATTTCTAGTCACCTCAAAGAAATTAAGGTTTCGTAAAATAACTTAAGGTTTTTGGGAATGTTAAGGTTTCTAGTATGGTTTATGTGGGTATTTTTAAATCATATTTATTGCATAAGTTGTTAGAGGGAGTGAACCAAAGTCCATATAATTTTTGTAGGGTCTTAGTCAAACGAAATGTCTCCCATGAGGTCATCTACTTTCACTATCTTTCTCTACACTTGAAACTACTTATTAAGGGTTATAAATTCATTTCCAAGATTTTTATGAAATATGGTACATAAAAGTGGTAATTTTAAATCATGTAAATATTGTTTATAATGTCCCTAATGTTATATCAAATAAAAGGTTAGTTAGAATTTACAAGTTCAACACTCAAAGAAGTTGAAATTAAGCTAAAATGGGTATTTTTGATCATTTGTATGGTCATCTTCAAGAGTGAACATATGAAAATTTGTTCTCCAAATTCCTCAAGCCTCTTAAACATTTAGAGAGTTTTCATAGGTCTAAAAATGGTGGAAAATATAGATTCTACTTCATCAGGTCCCTTAGTAACTTTGTAAGGGTTATGTTTGAATTCTTGTTCCATACATAATATAGAAAGATGGATATTGTGATTTTAACCGAGTATGGGGATCCAAATGGGAATGATATTCATGGAATTTTCATTTAATTTAGGCTCATATTATTTATGAATAAATGCTAAGAAAGAAATTTTTGGAGAAATTTCTAAATCCCACCACCCTGATTTATGGGCAATCTTATTAAAAATATGAAATAATTGTTGTAGATTAAACTATGTAGGAGATTTAAAATGATATGATAGGTCTTCTAGTTCCATCATGTCAACTCATATTGTGTCTTTAAATGTAAGAGACTTCCATGTTTCTTCATGTTACATATTTATCTCATTGGGTGGTAGTTATCAATGTGAAAGGTGAGCATTGAAAAACTATCCACATTATTGGAACATAAATACACCTAAAAATAACACCTATAAGTTTTCAATAATGTCTCATAATGATAGGTTTCCTAATGATTCCATAGTCATGGAGAGAGTGCACCTACAGCTAGCCTTTTAAGGCACCTTTGAATGATACAGTAGAAGATGGGCTAAAATCTTTGCTTAAAATTATAGATATTAAAGTGAATATATGAGAAGGAGGTTCATAAAACACAATTAATTTATTAATTAATGTTTACTCCATGGATTAAGTGCCACTATTGGACTGAGCAAAACACTCAAAGTTGTAAACCTAGTTTAGTGGTTTTAAAAAGGATTTCATATACCATAGGCCATGTATAAGTTATGGTCTTTGAATACATAATGTGTAAGGATAAAAAAAATCCATAATGATAATATACAATCCTCAAGGTGATAATATGAAACTATCACATAGGTTCAATGACCCCATCATAAGATACAGTCACCTAGTTGTAGACCACTGACCTAGATTATCTAGTTATGAGAGAGATTGATGTTTTGAGGCCTATATAGGCATAATTACACTTTATGAATTGATATATAATATTTTTATGAGTGGAATAATACATCAATGGTCACCTCAAAGTCATACTAGTAGTGAACATACTCATTTTTTTGTCTTAGACCTTGTTCACTCCATTGGCAAAGGATAGTGTTTAGACTAAGGGGTTTGTTTGAAATTAAAACAAAAAATAGACATGTAAAACCCTTTAGAGTGTCATACAGGAAATATATAAACATAAAAAAGGTCTTAATACACTCTCAAGTTGCAAAAACCCTTATTTTTCAACCCAAACTCCCTTAAGGGCTAGCAAGGCTCAAGTTTTCTTACCAATGCACTAAATGTACAAATGGAGTAAAAATAATTGAAAAAGAATATATAACCATGAGGGATGTTTTTAGAGGTGTATGAAGCTATCCTAGTAGTGAGATTGAGTTTTGATGCCCAAAACCCAATTTAGACCTCTCTCAAGTTCAGTAAAACTAGGTCTGCTACCCAAAGAGAAACTTAATATGTTCACACCATAGCTCACACTCTGCATGGAAATCTAACCCATTTATAATAGGTGGAAGGGTAATTAATAAGTTTATCCATGTAGAATGAGGTCAATTGATGGCCATTGTTTTATGAATGATTGTTAAGACTCTAAATAGGAATTATACCCTACTAAAACCCTTGGGTTAATGTGATATGATAGATTTATCTCCTAATGGATCCAAATGCATTTTTTTGCATCTAGAAACATTTGAACCTTTTCAATATATATTTTTTGATCCTCACCATAAAATTTTATGCTAATGTCACCTATACGGACACACTTAATGCCCATTTTAAAAATAATTTTGATGATTTTAAAGGGTACATACCTAGATGAATGATTGAAATTCATTTTATGAGGTACCATGGGATGTTTTCTAACTCCTCAGGGCATAAAATATTTTCATATGCTCATGAAACTATTTTTATAGGTATGCACAAAGAAAATAGTTGAAGGTATACTAGGAATGAGAGACTTAGATACATAGATTAATGGGAATATCAGGTTCATGATGCCTTCAAGGAATTTTTAATATGATAAAGTTATTTTTGGGTCTGATAACATGATATTAAGCTTGGTTATAGGGATACATTTATTTTTCATGGCCATTTAAATAAACTAACATCTGTAACTAGGCCCGACTGCCAACTAGTGTTAGGCAACCAACATTGAAGTGACTTCTTAAAGAGAATGGAAAGGATTTCAAGGTGTTAATTAGAACCTTTAGATAATTAAATAAGGGGTGATAGGATATTTCAAGTTCACAGTGGTTAGTTACAATATCTATAACAATAAATATATAATCTCTTCATTTCTCAAGATCATAAACTACACCTCATAAATTAAGCTAACTTTCCCATTTCAAGAAATCCTATTTCAAGTTTAGATAATGATGAATACACCTTTGTGAGGTGTCAATCTACCCTTTTAAATTTATATTCATTAAATTTAAAATAATATTAAGGAGTTTTCTACAAAAAATTAGATCAATTTTTAAGAAGGCTTAGGAAGTCTTCAAGAAATGACTCCTTCTGACTTGAAGGTAGTTTACAAAAGACATGAAGAGTAGTTAACACCTATTAAAGAATTTATATGATTCCTCATAAATATTATGAATACAATAAATATTTATCCATTATTTTAACCCCCCAAATATTCCATTTTTAGTGTGGGACTTCTCTCTCTCATTGGTGCTATAAATATTCCTAGTTTTGGCATTGTAATCCATCCACAAGAAATGTAGGCGAAGCCCTGGTATTTTTTAAACTCATATTTTCCTTAATAAATAAATTAAAATTGGTTCAAGTTTTACATGTTTATATTTTAGTGTTTTGAATTATTTTTTGATAGAACTTAGTGATAAAATTGATTGTCATTGTACTTGTCCTACTTGTGTGCACCTAGGTATAGATACATTGTCTTCTTGCAAGTCACTTGAAGTACATTGAAGTGTGGTATTATAGATAAGTGTTTTGGAGTTTTAGTATTATCTTATCAATAATTTTAATATATCACCTTATCTTATATAGTTACATAGTCTCTAGGTTAAAATACTTATGTTAGAAGCTCTCTCTTGAAGCATAAACCAGATTGTAGTTGTACCTTTTTTTATGTCAAAGTATAGGATAGTATTGGATAAAATATTTTGGTGTATCACATATTTTTTATATTTTTACTATAATTAGATAGTTTTTGGTCCATTTTCATACACCAACTATTTAGTAAGAGAGCAATAACAAAATCTAGGGAGCTAGCCATTTCAACTAGATGTTTACCCTCACTATAGATAACCCACATATATAGGATTAATTCCATTATTTCAATAACTTTTTGAAGGATTAAAATACCTCTCCAAGGGTGAAAAATTTAGTGAAAATAGTTATGGGATTCTTGGTGGGATAGTTTTCCTAAGCACTTATTGTCAAGGTCAATGCTAGTCTTGATAATATCACAATTGCATAAGTGTTTCCTATTCAACATTTGGAAACTCTATTGAAGTTACAGAATTTTTTTGTAGACCAATTTCTCATACTTATGATTCATGGTCACTACTATATCATCTTCTAGTAGAGACAATCATTCTACAAATCCACTCTTTTACCTTGAGCTTCCTCTTGAAGTTTAGTACCTTGTTGTCTTGATAATTGAAAATCTTGAGGAAGAGTCTGAAGACTAGGAAGGTTTTAAAATTCAATAAGAGAAAGATAATGAAGAATAGGTTGAGAATAATATGGATAGTAAACATGATTTTCCATATTAAAAACTAAAAATACCATAAAATTTGTTACATGTGATGATATCACTCCCAATGCCACCAAGAGTGTCCCTACTTTAAATGGGGAAGGTCCTATCACCCCAAGTGAGCATATTAGAGACATATCCAACTTCTATAATTTCTATAATATCACACAAATTAACATAGAAACTAGATTTATTTCCATGTCTCTTAGGGGAAAATCCCTTGATTGGTATATAACTTTTCTAAGAGGATGCATATTATGAGGGATGAATTTAGGGAGTTTTTGACTCAAAGATTTGAGGATAAAAGTGATCATACATCACTGATCCACCTGCTAAATGTCATCTAAAGAGGGTCTAGATAATCCATGCATGATTTAAATGAAAGGTTACAAAGGACATGGAATAGTATTCCACCTCCCATGAGACCCCCTGTAAGTTCTATTTTCCCAGCCTACTTCAGAGGTATTAGGATTGATATAGCTATCATGTTGCAGTCCATGGGAGGACATGCCTTTTCTAATTCCTATGATATGGATATTAGAGATGAGAATGGTTTGATACAAGTTGGTAAATTCCCTCCAAATGTCTCAATTCCCATTTTTCTTAACATGGATACTACCCATCCAAGCCTTTATCTAATTAAAAATCCAAATAATACGTCTAAAGCTTCTCCAAATAAACTAAATGATGCAATTAATTGGAAAGAAAAATATAAGGCCTTACAAGATTCAAATAAATAATCAAATCAACAACTTGGATCTTACTAAAAATCCTACTATTACCCTCTAAAATAAAATATATTTCATCCTCAACATAATGGTCAAGGGAGGGGACCAGGTTAACCTAATTTCAATAGGTCACTTAATGCCTACAATCTAAATATGGTAGCCTCCACAAGATCCATGGTTCTAGTCCATAAAAACCTAGTTTAAGGAGAAGAATGGCCAAATTATTGGGGGAAGCATCAAGGTAAATAAATATATGATAATGAGGATGAATTCCAATATTTGGTGGCTTAAGGAGGGACTAATCCTTACTTGAAATCAGAAGATGATAGTTTTATGTAAGCAGAACCAAGTGGAGAGTGTAATAATTTAGGATCAAGCTTTATGAAATATTAAATAGATAATAGGTTTATCCTAAATCAAAGAACCTTAATTTAAGCCAAAACAAGGTCAAAGAGGAGATATTTATAATATTTTCAAGATGTCAATAAAATTATAAACAACACCACTTCAATGCAATAAAGTATGAATGCAAATGTGGTAGCATCTACAAATTATGCACCTCTTCAAAATCATAACTTGGGAAAAATGTTCAAACCCTCATTGCCTCAAGTTAAAGGTATTTAATTTCCTCTAAGGATACAATAAAAGGTTAGTGTGTCCAATTTGAATATCATTAACTCTTTCAAGAACACAAAAATAAGCATATCCCTTTGGGAGGTACTCCATATGCTTGGTCAAAAGGAGTTAACCCATATTCCCCCCAACCAACAAAGCATATTGGTGTAGCCATAAAAAATGCACCTAATCATATTTTTTAACCTTATACCAAGACTAAAAATTCCCCACCTTTATATCTTACCCTTATTTTGGGATAAAATCTGGTTTATAATTGCATTGTGGATAGTGGAGCAAACACCCTTTAGTCATGCCTAAACTAGTTAAAGACAAGTTAGGCTTGAATTATGAGCCTTATCTCAAATAAGTGTTGCATATTTATGGAATTACACCTAGGTATATAAGGATAATCAAAGTCTTGTAAGTGTTCTTACATGATTTCCCAAGTTTTCCAATTCTACAAGACATAGTGGTGGTGGATCTACCTATACAGTTTACCTTTGCTTATCAAGAGACTTCACGAAAAAATAGGAGGGTATGTTTCTAATAATTTTTATTTATTGGATTTTATAAAAATTTATGGAGATAAAGTGACAATAATAACATATCCATTGGCCAATTTACACATTAAAACATATGTGGAAACTAGTACCAATCTAAATTGTACTATCAATGAGCAAGAGGAACATGCCATAGATGATAGAGCATCTTCCCCTCTTAAAGGTATTTATGATCACTTATTAGATGAATATGGTACTAATACCTATGAGTATGATCCCTTTTCTCTCATGTAATATATTTATCTGGGGTGTACTGACTACATGAGGAAAGAAGACCTATACCTTCACTTTCTCAGGAGGAGAATGAGAGTGATGGAATGTGGAAGATGTTTTTTGATGGTTCATAGAGAAAAATTGGTGTAGAATCTGGTGTCATGTTCATTTATCCATCCAAACATTAGTATTACTCATAATATATATACTTTTCAGTTGTACCTACAATGTGGCTAAGTATATAGGCCTTGTTCATGGTCTTTCATGGGAAAAAAGGAAGGGAATAAAAAATTTACAAGTGTATGGGGATAATGAGTTGGTTGTGAATCAAATAAAGAATATGAGTGATAAAAAACATCATTTTATTAAATTTTATAATAATAATATGTGGGATTAAATTTAATACTTTAGTGCATTCAACCTACAACCAATCCCAAGAGAACAAAACAAGCATGCTGATAGGTTGGTAGTAATAGGGGCATAGTTTAACACACCTACTGATATAAAGAAAGGAGGAACCAACCACATATCAAGATCATTGTGAGACCCTAAATTATTTAAAATGAATTATTTTTGGAGGTTTTTTATATTGATTTACATATTGTACACTTATTACAATAGGATGTTGATTTCTCTTCAACAAATCAAAAGAAGCTCTATGATTAGTATGAAGACCAGATTATACATCTAATAAAAAACAAGATACCTAAGGGACTGGTCACTATAGAGATAATATTCAATGAATATGACCAAAATAATAAATATAATGTGGGAATTTCAACGAAATATGAGAATTATGAGAGGTTATTAATCTTCAAGCATAAACACCTTAAACTAGGCAAGGTATGCTCTCCATCTAAAAAACAAGCCTTCTTTAAGTTATGTAGAAAATTACATGATATATTTACTTGGGAATATAAGGATCTAAAGGGTTTGGACCCTATCCTATCCCACCATACTATTTAATTAAATCCTAGAGCCAAAATAATTAGTAAAAATCAAAGGCCTATTAAACCCAAAGTTGAGCAACTCATGAGAATAAAACTCACTAAACTAATTGAGTCTAAGATAATCTTCCCTATCAATTACTCAACTTTGGTAGCTAATATTGTGTATGTTAGGAATAATAGTGGTTAAATTAGAATTTTTATGGACTTTAGGGACCTAAATAGGGTTTCACTCAAATATAATTACCCCTTACCCTCCATGGAGTAGATCTTATAATTTATTTCATGTTCCCAATGCTTTTCACTCCTAAATGGGTATTCTAGTTATAATATTTTTTTGGTGAATGAAGATGATCAAAGAAAAATTTTACTATAAAGTGGGGGACATTTTCATTTATAAAAATTCCCTTTGTTTTCTCCAATGTTGGTGTCACTTTTTAGAGGTCAATATACATGGATTTCAAAGGCCTAATCAATGATATGTTGCTAGTATACTTTGATGATATAAACATATTATAAAATGATGAAAATGACCACATGGATCATCTTAGGCATGTGTTTGAGATATTTAGATAGTATTGGGTATCCCTTAACCCAAATAAGTGCATCTTTTCTATCCATGAAGGTAATATTATATGACACATTTTTTCCAAGGATGGTCTAGCCATTGACCTTAAAAGGATAAAGACTATTTGGGCCTATTATTTCCCTTGCACAAGAAAGGACTCCAAATCTTCTTGGGTAAGATAAACTTTGTGAGAATATTCATACCTAGTTTTTCATCTTTGGTGAAGCTTATCACAACCATGCTCACAAAGAATCAAATTTTCACTTGGACTAAGAAGGTAAAAATAGTTTTGAAGCTATTAAGTAATTTCCCAAGATACCACTCTTTTAAATCTTAATTTTACTAAGGACTACATGCTATATACATTTTCTAACCTTGATAGTATCTCAACTATGCTTATGTAAAATAATGATGAGGGTGTTGAACAAAATATTAATTATTTATTCAAGCTTTAGAAGATTTTGAATCCAAATACACAAATTTTGAGAAGCAAATCCTTGTTATTGTAAGAGGTTTGAAGAATTTCAGACACATGGTTTCAAACAATAAAATTCACCTCATTTTCTCTCATCCTATCACTAAGCAGTTCCTCTTGAGTAAAGACCTCAATGAGAAAAGGGTAGGGTGGATTGTAAATGTCATGGATTATGATGTTGAAATTAAGATGACCAAGTTGGTAAGGGGTAAGGATCTATGTGAGCACTTAACTTTAGATCTCAATGAACCAAAATATGAAGTTTTGGCTAATCAAGACTTCCCTCAATCAATTGATATCACACCTATACAAATTTGGACACAAGGAATCATTAGATTCCTCCAAAATGGTGAGTGTCCTAATGGATTGAGTGGGTCTAAAATAAGGTATTTCATATTGTAAATTATTCCTTATTATCTTGTAAATGGTGTGCTTTTTAGGGAAGATATAAATGGTGTATTGTTGAGGTACATTGGTAGTGATCACTTTGGTGTATTGATTGAAAATTTCCATAATGAAGCAATAGGGGGTCATTTCTCTCCTAATACCCCAACTAAAAATATAATGAGGGTAGGATACTACTAGCCTAGCCTCTTCAAATATTTCTATGCTTAGGTAATAATGTGGCCTTAATGGGATTTATTTATAATCAAACAAAAACTTTTAGCTCTCCCATTAAGACCCATTCAAGTGGATAAACCCTTAATGTAATGAAGTATTGAATTTATTGGCATGATTAATCTTCTATCAATTATCAACCACAAGTGGATGCTTACAAAAACTGATTATTTTACAATATGGGTTGAGATAGTTGTATTGAAGGATGCTAATGAGAGATCCATTTTGGAGTTTTATGAATGTATTGAAACAAGGTTTATAACTCCCTCTACCATCATTTTAGATAATGCACTTGATTTCATGGGTGTTAAGATAATTTATTAGGCAAGTAGTAATGGTATATATCAAATTACATAATCTAACTATTACCATCAAGGTAACAAGTTGGTCGAGTCTACTAATAAGAACTTAATTAGGATCATCAAGAATAATTTGGAGAGTAACCACAAATATTGACATCCTAAGTTGTGGATATCCCTATGAGATGATAGTATCATACCTAAAAGGTCAATTGGTAATTCTCCTATTGTTATTGTTTATTTAATGGAATATATACTACATATCCCAAGATATACATTAATTATATCTATCACATCATTTATAATTTTTTTAAAACACTCCAAAAGTGGTGAGGTTGAAAAAATTGATGGAGCTAAAAGAGACTAGAGATAATGTTCATAAAGCCATGGAACATCATTAGGTGAAAATGAAGAAGTCCTTTGATAGTAAATAAACTTAAATATTTTTAAAATAAGGTGATATATTACTAAATTGGGATGAGGACAAAAAATCTTGGGAGACACACCAAGTTTGACACTTTGTGTAGTGGCCCATACATCATCATTAAATTCAAACAAAATAATTACTTTTAATTGGTAAGAGTGGATGGGGAGGAGTTAGTTATCCCTATAAATGGGATAAATTTAAATCCCTGCTAATAATTATTTTAAGGTTATTCATGTGCATAATTAGGTGTTTGGTGTGTGTTGAATAATTGCTTATGCACATTTGCTTTTTTTTCTTCTTGATTGGTGTGTTATTTTGAGTTTTTATTGTGTGGTTTTTAATAAATGCCTTAATAATAGTATGGTTATTGTATTTTTATGGTGTGGAATGTTTAGTTTGTATTTTATATTGATATAATTATATTTAAATGATTATATACCATGAATCCATTACCTAAAGGTTGAGGAAAGGCTACTGGATTCACAACCTAGCAGGTAGGCTACCCTAAAAAATCACCAAGAATGTTATCAAAATATGACATCATTTTGACATATGTGATTCCAATTTTGTTTCATTTTTAATTTATATTATAATTTTTTATAGGTTTTCATAGATTATACATGCCCTTAAATTGCTAAATCATGAGTTTAAACACATTTCTAGTCACCTCAGATAAATTAAGGTTTCTTATCATAAATTAAGGTTTTTGGGGATGTTAAGGTTTTTATTATTAGAGATGGCAGTATTTTAAAATATTATTTATTTAATTTTTTATACAAGGTGAATTAGAGTACATATAGGTCTTGTAGGGTCTTGGTCAAATGAAATTTCCACCCCATGAGTTCATCTAGTTTCACTAGCTTTCTCTACACTTGAAATTATTTCTTAAGGGTTATAAAGTCATTTCCAAGATGAATATGAATTATGGTATGTACAAGTTGTAATTTTAAATAATTTAAATAGGTTTCATAATGTCCCTAATTTCATATAAAGTCAAATTTTAGGTAGACTTTGTAGGTTCAATGGTAAAAAAAGGTGAAATTAAGCTAAAAGGGGTATTTATGATCATTTGTATACTCATCTTCAAGAGCGAACATATGAAAAGTGAATATACACCTTCATAAAAACTTTTAAAAATAAAAATAGTTTTCAAATGAATAAAAATGGTGGAATGTGTGGGTTCTACTTCATAAGGTCCCTTGGCAGCTTTGCAAGGGTCATGTGTGAATGCTTGTTCCATACAAAATATGGTGAGATGGCTCCTAAAATTTACAAAAAGTATGGGTAACCAAATGGGATAAATATTAATTTAAAATTTATTTGGTTTAGGCTCCTATTATTTATGGATAGATGCTAAGAAAATTAACTACTTAGAGAGGGATCCAAACCCCACCACCTTGATTTCTAGCTAATCTTATTGTAAATATGAACTCTTTGTTACAGAGTAAATGTTTTATGGTATTTAAAATGATATTATATTTATTATAGTTCCATAATTTCAACTCATCTGGTGTATGTAAATGCAAGAGACTTTCATCTTTCTTTATGTTACATATTTTGTCTCATTAGGTGGCAGTTGTCAATATGAATAGTGAGCATTATCAGACTCTCCATGGTATTTTAACATAAATAAACATACCACATAACCCATATAGGGTTTAAATAATTTTTAATATGGAAAAGTTTCCTAATAACTCAGTGGTCATGGAGAGAGTACACCTACAACTAGCCATTTTGAGACACATGTGAATGATACATGTAAAAGATGGGCTAAAATCACTACTAAACACTATATATCTTCAAGTGTCTATATTATAATAAGTTTCATATATTCCATTAACTAAGAAATGGATTTTGATTCCATGGAATAAGTGCCACTATTGGACTGAGCAAAACACTTAGAGTTGTTAACCCAGTTTAAAGGTTTTAAGAAGGATTTCATACATTATAGGACATGTAGAATTTCTATGTTTTGAGTATAGAATGTGTAATAATATATAAAATAAATAATAATAATCTATATTATTCAATTTTATAAGATAGTACTATCACATAGGTTCAATTACCCCATCACAAGATACAATCACCTAGTTGCAGACCACTAGCCTAGATTATCCAGTCATTAGAGAAATTAATGTTTTAAGGATATATATGCATAATTACACATTGTAAATTGATAAATAATATGGTTATGAGTGGAAAACTACATCCATGTTCATTTAAAAGTCATACAGGTAGCAGATATACTCATTATTTTGTCTTATACCTTGTTCACTCCATTTTCAAAGGACTATCTTGAGACCAAGGGGTCTATTTGAACTTAAAACACAAAATAGGCATGAAAAACCACATATATGGACATTGAGTAAATAAATAAACATATAAAATTTATAAATACACTCTTAGGTTGCAAAAAATCTTAGTTTTCAACCCAAATGCCCTTGAGGGCTAGTAATGAGATGACATGCCTATAACCTCAAGTTTCCTAACCAATGCACCAAATGCACAAAATGGATTAAAAACCATTTAAAAATAATATATAACCATTAGTGAGATATTTTTTTAGGTTTATGAACCTCTCCCAATAGTGAGATTGAGTTTTGAGGCCTAAAACCTAATTTAGACCTCTCTCAAGTTCAAGAAAAGTAGGTCCACTACCCGAGGATAAAATTCATATATTTACACATAAATCACACTTTTCATGGAAATATAAGCCATTTTTAATAGGTGGAGGGATAATCCAATAAGGTTATCCAAGTGGAATTAAGTCAACTAATAGTTGGTGTTCTATGAATGATTTTTAAGACCCCAAATAGGTCTTAAACCCTATTAGAACCCTTGGTTAAATGAAATATGAGAGATGTGTCCCCTAATAGATCCAAAAGAATTATTTTGGATCTAGAAACATTATAAATTTTTAATTATATATCTAGTTCTCCTCACCATGAAATTTGATGCTGATGTCACCTACATGGACACACTAAATGCCCTCTCTTTTACCAGTTTTGATGATTTTGAAGGGTACATACCTAGATGAATGCTTAAAATTCATTATAATAGGTACCATTTGATTTTATCTAACTCCTTAGGTAACTAAAAAAAAAATATGCTCATGAAACTATTTCTATATGTCTACACAAGAAGATAATTTGAGGTGTACTAGGAATGAGAGACATAGCTACCTAGATTGATGAGAAAAATAGGCTTATGATGACTTAAAGGCCTTGTTAATATGATGAAGAGATTATTGGGTATGATAAAATGCTATTAATCTTATTTTTATGGTTCCATTTAATTTTCATGTCCATTCAAATGAACTAACATGTGTAACTAGGCCTAATTACCAACTAGTGCTAAGCAACCAACATTAAGTGACTTATTAAAGAGAATGGAAAGAATTTAAAGGTCTAAATTGGAAACTTTAGAGAATTTAATAGGTTTTTATGTGATTTTTTAGGTTCATATTGGACAATAATAATCTCTATAACAAGAATTAGATGATCTCTTCACTGCCCAAGATCATAGACTATACCTCATAACTTAAGCTAACTTCCCATTTCAAGAAACCATATTTCAAGGGTAAACAATGATGCATAAACATTTTTTATGTGTCAATACACCCTTGTAAATTTTTATTCATGAACTTTCAAGTTAGATTAAGGATATTTCTATAACAAATTAGATCATTTTTCAAGAAGGCTTAGGAACTCCTAACTTGAAGGTAGTTTGTAAAAGATTTAAAGGCCAACTAACACTTGTTCAAGATTTTATATTCTTCCTCATAAATCTTATGAATATAAAAAAAATTATGCATTCTTTTAACCCCCCAATATTCCATTTTTGTCTTGTTATTTCTCTCTCTCATTGGTGCTATAAGTATGCCTAGTTTAGGCATTGTAATCCATCTATAAAATAGGTATGCAAAGCCCTACTATTTATATTAATCATATTTTCCTTGATAAATAAATTTAAAATGGATAAATATTTCCATGTTTGTATTTTAGTGTGTTTAATTAGTTGTTTATGGATGTTAGTGAGAAAATTGATTTTCCTTGCATCTTGTTCTACTTGTGTGCACCTATGCATGGATACATTATCTTCTTGCAGGTCACTTGGAGTACATTAAAGTGTGGTATTGTAACTAAGTGTTTTGGAGTTTAATTAGTGTCTTATAATTCCTTTTAATATATCAAATTATCTTCTATACTTATATATTTTTCAAGTTGAAATACTTATGTTAGAAGCTCTCTCTTGAAGTATAGACCAGATTGTAGTTGTAATTATTTTAAATGCAAGTATAGAATATTATTAGATAAAATATTATAGTGTATCACCTCTTTGATCTATTTTTATTCTAATTATATAGTTTATTTTCCATTTTCATACACAAACTATCTATTAAGAGAGTAATCAAGACAAATCTAGGGAGATAGCCTATTCAACTAAAGGTTTACCCTCACTATAAATAACCCACTGGTGTAGGGGTAATCCCATTGTTTCACTAAATTGGAGTAGGATTTAAATACCTATCCAAGGGTGAAAAATTGAGTGAAAATAAAACCTTAAGTTTTCTCCATGGTCATTCAGTGCACCTAATCCAATAATTTCATTTTGAGGTCCCAATTGAAAGGCAAAAACCTACATGTATGTGTTAGCAAAAAATTAATGTGACATAGCATATCAATTAAATTTTATAATATGTAAAATTTTTAATAGGAATTTTTAATCACTAGTATATAATCTCAACAAGATAATGTAAAATAGATCATAAGATAATATAAATTCTATTGATTATGATAAAAAAGTAGATGCACCCAACGTAGTATGCTACGTTATAAGAGGAAATGTCAAACATATGTATTTAAAAGTATCATGGGTCTGGTTTATACTTATATATCACTTAATTATGTGTAAAACATATGTTTTTATATAAATGAAATGATATGTTATCTACTAGCATAAAGTAAATAATATTGATGCCAAGGAACTAGTAAACATGTATCTAGTAAATATATTTTTGTATTTTTGATTTATTTTAATTTTTTTATATTTTATTTATAATATATTTTATTTAATTTTCTTGTGTAATATTTATGAAAATTCATAATTCTCTATGCATTATTTAGAGATACCCCTTCAATTTTAGCTAGGTGGTACACATAATTTCCTAATCTTTTGGTAACTATGAATGATCGTAACTAATTTGGTTTGAACTTTCCTTTTTTATCCTTTTTTGCATTGGTATTATTTTTATTTTATTTTAATAATATATCACCCACTATAAATTCACAAGACTAAAATTTTTGTTATATGCTCGTTTGATGTGATCTTTATAAACCCATAAATCCTCAAGTGTGTTTTGCACTTAATTTTTCTAACTGATATAATTTTTTCTCATGATATTCATTATCCTTTATAATATATTTTAGATAAACATGTAGGTATGGGATTTCAATTTCAATTATAATAATTGTCTGTATTCCATAAACCAATGAATAGGGTGTGTTCCATGTAGAAGTAAAAATGCGTATGTGATATTCCCATAAGGCATACACCATTTGTTGATGTCAAAATGTGTTATAATGTTAGATTATTTTGATAAATTTTTTTTTATCACTTCATATTTACCATTACCCTAAGTGTATTAAGGTGTAGATAAACTGTGTTTAATTTTATATTTTCTATAAAAGTGATTCAGTGTTTGATTTTTAAATGATGACCCATAATCGGTAATTATAGTTGAAGATATGCTAAAATGAGAGATAATATTTGTCATTAAAATATACATATATCATATTCTAAGGGTAACTCAAGTGTAATTTCCTCTATCCATTTGTAAAATATTATATAGCCATGATTATGAATTTGTAGCCACCTTTCGATACCAGATTTATTTTTCCAATCAATTCAATTACCCAAAGGGAAAATGGCCATGGTGAGATAATCTATTAAAACTAATGAGATGGATCATGATTTAAATTACTATATTTATATATTTTAAACATAATTTAGCATGTTAAATACATTCTTGTTCCATTATAGGCTAAAATTACCCCTATTGTAATAATTTATGGGACATGTCCTTGCCATTAAAGTCCCCCTGCACTTTCTTTCATGATATTATATAAGTATGGTTCATAAATTCATATTTTTTTATGTAATAAATTAATTATCCATCAAAATAACATTTAAATAAATCATCCAATATAATTCCTCTCTCTAAAACTTGCATTTGTCATTTTGAGTGAAATGATCTACGATGAAATCTCAATATAGGAAATTATCAATGTCATTATACCATTCTATATTGATGGAATTTTGTATTATAGTGAGTAATGCTAAATCATCATTTTTATTTGGTGTAATGGAAGGTTTTCATACATTTTATATTGTAAATTTTATGTAATTATCACTAATATCAAAATGCACGAAGGATATTGCACTAGCCATTACATCTACATGATAGTTATATTTAAGTGGTATATTATCAACAAAAAATATTTCAAATATTTTTTTGAGTCTATCCACCATTTCATTATATGGAAAAACATTATCCTCTTTGGTTTGGTAAGTATTTTTAACTTTATTAACAAATAATTGAGATTCACCTTAAACCTGCATATTCTTGATATGGATTTTTTATGTTATGAATAATTCAATGATCAAGGACTCATTATTTTATATTGTTGGTGCAAGAAAAATATAATCTATAGGACAATGGCATGTACTACCTATCAAGTGCATAAGTTATGATTCCTACATGTGCACCTAACATACATATGAATCCATTGAAAAATATTGTCCATGGATTATGTGATATATTATATATGACCAACTTATCATATAAAAATTCTTTAATTTAGAGAGTATATGGTAATGGACCTATAGATAGTTCATCAGATATAAATTGCCAATTACTAATTTATGAGATATAAAGTTGAGATCAATTTTTCTAAGTTGAATCACCCATTTAGATATTCAAGCAATTAAATGGAATTTCTTTATCATAAATTTTAAGGGATATTCCTTAATTATAACATGAATCTCATGTAATGGGACTTGTTTAGAAATTGGTTGAATGATATTGAATAAGTGATTTCTTGGTATTTGATACATGTGTGCTTGATAATGATGAATGGTATTTAATTTTTATTTATACTACACCCTTTGAAAATATATCATGGAAGGGTATTATAGGAAAAATAGGCTAACCCATACATTTCAAAATATTTACAATTTAGATGAATTTTTAGGTATGGATACTTGAAAAGGAACTTGGACATTAGCATCGACATTAGTGTCCCTATGTAAATGTAAGTGTTTGAAAAGATAGAAAATTTTGGAAGGCCTATGTAATTGATAGTGAAGGATATAGATCATATATTAATATTTTTATAATATATAGGTGATATCGATCATCAAAATGATAGGCTTGGAGTATAGGATAACTAATTAGGCATAGTGAGATGGTGAATGTGAGCCTTTTAATAGTTGTAAGGTCTAGAACTAAAGGGTAGAACCCTAATTAGTATTTTTCAAGTGTACAATATTGAGATGCTATAAATAATGAGATTATAGTATCTACATATTTCATATTACTTATCTTTTTATTTTTCACCTAATTTACCACCAACATTGTAAGAAGAATACAATAAAGAGTTAGCTAAATTAGGAAATATCTTTAGGAATTTTAGCTACATATATTAAATGTTAGAATAAAATTCAATGTAATTCTAATGTATTGTAAATTTAATTTGGACCATGTTTTTCTAGAATGTCCCCTCAGTCTAATTTTTTTTAATTGGCTTCTTAATCACCATAACATGTCATGAGTCAAACCTAATAGTATATTTGATCTCATTTTGTAATGGAACCCACTGTGGACCATTCCTTCCCTGACCTTCCTTTGGCATCTTTCCCTCCCTCACTTGTTCTGGTGCATCTATAAATTTCATAATTATAGCCTATTCCTCAACAAAAGGCACCAGTTGAAGAGCATATTTCCCCATCTTTGTCAATCCATTTCTAAAAACTAGAAGGCCTTTCCTCTTAAAGATAAAGATACTTCCCCCTTGGGCCTTTCTCATCCTTAAAATTTGGGATCTTCAATAGGATATTTTCCCATTCTCAAAAGACTTAATCTAAAAGAAAACTAAATTGAAGGTTCTTCTAAAGGGGTGGGTGAAACTGAACTTTGATGGGGCCTCCAAGGGCAACCTAATCCCTGTAGGGAGAGGAAGCATCATAAAAAATTCTAAAGGGGAGATGTTTCCTACTTTTGTAGGTCCCATGGGTAAGCAAACAAACCACCTTACTGAGGCCAAGATGGCCCTTTGGGGTATTTAGCTAGTGTTAAACATCAACCATAATAGGATCATTATAGAGGGTGATTTTTTGAACATACTTAATGCCTTGGAAGTAAAATATATACACTCACACACTATCAAGGAAATAATTGATGATGTGAAGTACATTTTAAAAGGTATACCTCACTTCCAACTCATACACACTTATAGGGAATGAAATGGGGTGACTGACCTCCTCACAAGTATTAGAGTTGATCTCCACTATTTAACCATCTATCATGATGTAGGTAGCATCCCCCTAAATGTGCATAATGTCATCCATGATGAAGGTAAAAATCTAACTTAAAATAATCATCCTTTCACATGTGTAGCCCCTCAACTTGATGGGGTGAATCCTAATTTTACTTATCTAAATTCATTTTGAAGAAATGGGGATTAATTATTTTTATGTGACTTTGGTAGGCATTCTCACCCATTTGATCCCTAGATATTCCTACAATATCTAGAAAACTTGACTCTCCCACTCTAGCCCTATGCTTACAACTCCCATGGGTGGTGACGGAGACTAATTAGAACCCACATCATGTAAAGAAGTCCTTAAGCAGAAGGTCTAGAAAAATCTCAAGAAGGGGGGCCTTCTAGAGTTTATGGAATGCATTACTAATCACAACCTCATGGTGGCTTGAGACTTTATGGTGGCCTAGACAAATTGGAAGGTCACCATGTGAGGAATCACCATTAACATATTAGAGGAATTCATTGATAATGCTATGGGTATGTCCTATGTAGGAACCAAATAATTTAAGGACTAGTCAAAGAAGCAAAAATCCCTATAGTGGTTCTTTAGAATGAATGATTTCATGTAGATTGACAAGAAAGGTTTCCTATGAACTCACTTCCCATGTTACTAGCCTAATATCTACCTTCAAATAATGTAGTACATGACTCTAAAAGGTAAGTATACTTTAATTTTTTCATACCATTTCTTGTTCCTAAATCACTTCATTGGGTTTAAAATCAATATTCCATATTTTTTTCTCAATTCCTAAGAAAGTATCATTTTGTTCCATCATGTTAATAATACAAATCTCCTACTTGTTAAACATGGTCAGGCCCTTTTAGGTCAAAAGGTCCCCCATAAGGGATCCTCTCCTAAGGAAGATTCCTCAATGGAGGAACCTACTGAGGGATCCCACATACCCTCTAAACACTTCCCCCAAAATAATTTATCTCAGTCTCCCTTGATAACCTCCCACTCAAACTATTGTTTATCCCCAAGCCTAAGCCCACTAATTTTGGGACACTTTTGAATTCATATTAGAAATGCAAGGCCATAGTAATGGAGGAGTTAGAAAAGAAAAAACAACTATTATAAAATTTCAACTTGAGGGTATAATAGGTAGGGTTTGGCCTAGCTAAGCTTATTTAGGATTGGAATGAACTTCATTAGTTGGCTAAGGTTATTATCTTAACCTTTGTACACTCTACTCAACACCCCTAATCCCATGTTCTGAAAACTCCCAAGGTATTAAAATCCCCCCTGGTTTCTTTCAAAGGGACCCCCTAAATATACTCCTTTATAGGTAAAAGGTAGGAAGTAACCCAAAATGATCTTCCTTAGGGAAGTGGTATAAGGCCCTAATAACCACACTCTGGCCAAATTATTAAAATACAAACCAAACTTCTTGATGAAGGATAATATTTTTACTAATTATCCTTATGAGGGACCCTCCTTCTAGTTCTATTATAGTTTTTTATTGTTTGTCTTCATTCTATGTACTGGTTTTCTATTTTGGATCTCTTGGCCTTGGTTGGCTTATTAAAACTATTGCAATGCACTCTCATGGTTTCAAGTCCCTATAAAACCTAGCTTTTACTATATCAAATAAAAAAATTGGCCCAAGTGAAATAAATAACTTCACCTCCTCTCATATCTAAATAAAATTCAACTACATGCTCCCAGATAAACATTTTTTAATAAAATGCCTTAAAACTAGAAATATTGGGTCTTAATTAAATAAATGTACACAATCCTTGATGTTTTTTGATGACCTCTTGGTAAATGTTGATAAATTTGACATGAGATAATTAAATTATAATAGAATTGGATATGAATGCTAGATAACCAAATGAATAAGTGCATACTTGTAAATATAGGCTCCTTAAAGGTACATATATAGATGGGCCAACCCTAAAAAAAGGATAAAGTTATAATTATGGCACAACGGACTCATAAGTTAAATAAAAAATAACACTTGTTATTTAGGACTTTTGAAAATACCCTAAAATAGTGTTTTTGTCATTCTAGGATTATTTAAGGTCATGAAATAAAATGAATAGTCGATATATAGGTGCATAGACACTATGCATCAAAAAGATATGTTTTAATTAGATAAAATTAAACATATAGTCAAGTGATGAGGAAGTCCTAACTCAAGGGATGCTGACATGGATCCCAACATAAAATGAAATTGTATTGAAAATAATCAAATGTGGTCATATGGACCAAGTATGATAACACATGGAAAATAGCTAATAAAAATGGTCTTGTACCAAAATCAGGTGTCTATAAAACCTCATTTAAAATACCTTTCCCCATTTTAGGTCTTAGTTTTAGTTTATGTTTCTCTCTCTCCATTTTCCTTGTTGGAGAAATAAAATACTCTAGTTTAGGTGAACCATTAGGGGAACTAGCCCTCTCTGGATATTCACCCCTCACATAAGGTAACCCACATCCTAAGGGGTGTTTTCATTATGTTATTTGGAAGGATGAGTCTTGAAACCATTCCCCCAAAGAGTGTAATCCAATTTGAAAAAATGTATGTCTATAAATTGACACATGTTTACATATTTAGTATTGATATTTTGTTGTTTACCTATAAACCTTTCTTTCTTACCTTACCGTTCCTTCCCATTTTGTGTTTTATTTGATATCTTTGACAATCCCCCATTATTTATAAATTTTGAAATATGTTTTTCAATTTGTTGACCCATTGAATTTGATAAAGTAGTATAGATAATTATGTGTAATTAGAAACTAGAATTGAGCCTTTTGTGGTAGCAGTGTGTCTCTTTGAGATCTGTTCCAAGCAAGTTATCTCATCGATACCAATACTTGAAAATTATGAAATGGATTGTCTTATAAATAATCCTAAAATGAGAGCACAAAAATACCTTAAGTTTCCTCTATGGTCATTTAGTGCACCTAATCCAATAATTTCATTTTGAGGTCCCAATTGAAAGGCAAACACCTACATGTACGTGTTATCAAAAATTTCATGTGACATATCATATAAATTACATGGTGTAATATGTAAACATGATTATATACATGTGTAATCTCTAGTATATAATCTCAACAAGATAATGTAAAATTGATCATAAGATAATATAACTTTTGTTGATCATGATCAAAAAAATAGATGCACCCAACATAGTATGCCACGTTAGAAGCGGAAAGGTCAAACATATGTATGTGAAATTATCATGGTATTTTGTGTATGAATATATCACACTCAATTATATGTGAAAAATATGTTTCTATAGAAATGAAATGACATATTATCTACTAGCATAAAGTAAACAACATTGATGTCAAGGAATTGGTAAACATGTATATGGTGAATATTTTTTGTATTTTTTTTATTTTTTTTTAGAATATTTGATTTTTTATATTATTTTTTGTAATATTTATGCGAATTAATAATTATCTATGGATTCTTGAGAGGTATCCCTTTAATTTTAACTAGGTGGTACACACATTTTCCTAGTCTTTTAGTAATTATGAATGGGCCCAACCAATTTGGTTCTAACTTTCCTTTTTTATCTTTTTATACATTTATATTATTTTTAATTTATTTTAATACTATATCACCTAGTATAAATTCATGTGGATGAACTTTTTATTAAATGCTTATTTGATGTGATCTAGACAGACCCATAAATTCTCAATAGATTATGTGTTTTGCACTCAATTTTTCTAATTGATATAATTATTTATCATGAAATTCATTATCCTTTATAATACATTTGAAATAAACATGTAGGTATAGGATTTCAAGTTCAATTATAAGATTTGTCTCTATGCCATACACAAATTAATAAGGTGTGGTCCATGTAAGAGTGAAAATGCTTATGTGGTAGTCCCATAATCCATACATCATTTGTTGATATCAATATGTTTTATAATGTTTGACTATTTTACTAAGTATTTTGACATTGTTTTTTTTGTCACTTTTGTTTGAACATTACCCTAAGGGTAGTAAGGTGTAGAGAAAATGTGTTTAATTTTGTATTTTCTACAAAAGTGTTTTAATGTTTGATTTTTAAATGATGACCCACTATTGGTAATTATAGTTGAAGGTATGCCAATGGGATATAATATTTGTCATTAAAATATGCATATGCCATACCCTAAGGTGAACTCAAGTGGAATTTCCTCTATCCATTTTTTAAAATATTTTTTAGTCATGATTATGAATTTGTGGCCACCTATGGATACCAGATTTATTTTTCCAATCAATTCAAATAATCAAAGGGAAAATGGACATGGTGAGACAATCAGTTATAACTCATGAGATGGAGCATGGTTTAAATTACTATATTTATGGAATTTTAAACATAATTTAGAATGTTTAATACATTCTTGTTCCATTATATGCTAATTTTATCCCTATTTTGATAATTTATGGGATATGTTCTTGCATTCGAAGTTCCCCTTTAACTTGATACAGTGTATTTATATAAGTATGGTTCATGATTCATATTTATTTGTGAAATGAATTAATTGTCCATTGAAACTACATTTGAATAAGGCATCCCAAATGGTAACATAATAGAGAGCCTCTCTATGTAACTTGTAAGTGTCATTTTAAGTGAAATGATCTGGTATGAAATCCCAATATAGGAATTTATAAATATTATTATACCATTCTATATTTAAGGATCTTTGTGTGATAGTGAGTGCTGCTAAAACATCAATTTTGTATGATGTAATGGAAGGTTTTCATAAATTTAATATTTTAAATTCTATACAACTATCAAAAATATCAAAATGCATTAAGGATGTTTTAGTGGCCATTACATATGCATGATGGTTATATTTTAGTGGTATATTATAAATATAAAATGTGTCAAATGTTTATTTGAGTCTATCCACCATTTCATTATATGGCACTAAATGTTCCTCTTTGGTTTGATAATGATTTTTAACTCTATTAACAACAATTGAGAGTCACCATAAGCCTTAATATCCTTGATAAAGAGTTTTTGTTATGTATAATTCAATGATAAAGGCCTCATATTATTCTATATTGTTGGTGAAAGAAAAATCTAATCTTTATGAAAATGGCATGTGCTACCTATAAAGGGCACAGAGTATGATGCCTATACATGCACCTGACATATATATGAATCCATTTAAGAACATTATCCATGGATTATGTGATATTTTATATGTGACTAACTTATCATATAAAACATCTATAATGGAAGAGGATATGGTAATGGAGTTGTAATAACCCCACTGGGTGCTAACTAGAAAAATGTGATAATTTTTATATTAAACACAAACCAAAAATAGATTTCAACATGATAATATAAACATAAATCATACACAATACTCTAAGAGTGATAACTATAAATAAACACATTACATATAATATTAATTGATCATTATCAATATAATAAAATGTATCATAATACAATCATAGAAAGTAATTACAAATAGCTAGCCACTATTGGTATAATACACAAGTATTATTTTAAATATATAGTGAATAATAATTAATCATTATAATGTTTCTAATATTAAATAAAATATATTACGTTTTATAAAAAATAAGATAGAAGGATCCCTAGAGCATGAGTTCCCTGAACTATCCAATATCTATGGCAATCTCAAGAGTTATCTCAAAAGTAGTACTATTTTGGGGAGGGAGAACATCATCCAATTTATTTTACACACCAACCATGAATCAAGGATCCCCTAAACTAATCACATCATTTAATTTCCCTCTCTTCATGGATGAGTAGATAGTGATGGTGTGAGGATCTAGATAAGCAAGTAAGTACCTGTGTGTTGTATGATTTTGAAAACTAAACATGAATTCTATCATAGAATACCCATTATATTGAAAAAATAATGAAAACATGAAAATAATACTCATTAAATGATAATGTTTCACTATACATAATTTAACCCTAAGATTCAATCATTTTACATCCCAATCGTAATCATAATAAATAACATGCTAAACATAGGGGTAATCAAAGCAAGTACATATTCCATGAAACACATACTTTTCCATCCTAACATTCTTTACACACTCAAAGGTTATATACATGCATAATTAATGTCCTACTATCTATCAAAAAACTTATTATTTAAATTAATAACCAACACACATACATTTACATAGGTGTGGGTCTAGACATAACAATTAAAATATGTAGTATCTAGGTATAACATAATTTAATATAGTATAAATCTATGAAATCCCATAATATCATATATAATTATGCATGAGTACCCTACTCAATCATGAAAAAAAAATATTATACTTATTAATATTAATCAAGCAAGTATGGGATTATATTGCCTGGGTATATCCTAGATTATACTAAAAATTAAGCAATTAGAAGAAAACCTAATATCTAGGCACATGTTATGATGCATTATTTATTCTATAAAAGTATAAATAGTTTTACATATTAATGCTCTCACAATATGTACTTCACATAAGTTTTTAATATAATATGCATATATACTAATAGTCATTTATGACACAAGCTAGTTTTTACAAGATTTCACAATCAAGACTTCCATGAACCTTTAAGATATAACCTAAGTACTATATTCAAATAGACTTCTCAATAAATTCAACATTCCATTATTGTTATATAATTTTAGTTCTCAACATAAAAGTAAACAACTAACTCAAAACCACCATATAAGTCATTCACAATATTTTTTATGTGTTTCAACTTTGTACAGTCTATAGGTTCATACAATTAGTTCTACAAAATAGTGCAAACACATAATAACTTTCAAAATAGTTACTATACACACACTTAGTCCATCAAATGTATGATTCAACCTTATTTATTTATCTTATAACCAATATTTATGAAAATTAAGTTAATCTATAATTTAGGTATTATCCAAGTCATTTAAGGATTCCATATTAACTTTACAATAAATAGCCAACTGTTGTAATTAATATTCTTTCACAAAACATCCCTAAATCATAGCTCATATTTAAAAACATATACAATAGGAAAAAACAAGGTAAAAATTAATCCTAACATAACTCATATCAAAATAGCTTATAAATTTATTTTTACATCATTCCCATGATTATTTCATCTTGTTTTAATATATAGGATAGACTTAATATAATAAGGTTTCATCTTATCTAAGTTTGAAACCATCTCTACCCATTATTTGCATATAATAGGTATCATTACCAATCTAATCCCAAGGTTTACTTAGAATATCATAATTATAATCATCATAGACATCTTGATTGAATCAGATATTAATCAATGCATTTAATTCCATATTAGGTGTGTTCACGAGTCTAAAATAAGAATCAAATTAGACTAGAACTTTACATTATTCTTAAATATGTCTAATGGCAAAACTTAACTAACCTCATATTTCAATAATACTCAATATAACTCTTAAGAAATCTTAATAATACATAAATGGAATAAATATTTATATTTCCATGTATATTATACCTTCACTCTAAAATATTGATCTTATTTCTAGCATAAAAATCTTAGAGAGTACTCAGGTTGGAAATGCAACTCAGTTTCAAACCACAATATGGATTGTGAGGAAAAAATAAAGTTCCATCCAACATTTGATCTTACTTTAAAGATGAAATAAAGTTTCCTTCATATATTTACAAATTTTTTCACAATGAAATTATATAGAGTGTTCTATCATTGATTGTGGAACAAGGGGAAATTACAAATTTTCCCTTTATTTTGACTTGTTATTCTCACATAGGCACTCAAAGAACACCCTTTCCCCCAAATATGAGTAAATATTAGTTTTACTTAAAAACTAATTCAATAAAACTCTTTGTTAATGCAATGAGTATAGTAATCTAGTGATAAAGTACAATGATCCTATAATGAATAATTTATTTATTAGACTGATAGAAGAGTTAACAAAATTTATAATCTCTAGAAGCAATTATAAATATATAGTTAAATAAATATTATATTTTTCTACATTTTAATTCACTACATGCATAATTTCCCTTAACTCAGTTAGGAAATAATTGAAATCATTACATATTAATTTTTTTTAATTTATCCTTCTATTATAATAAAATAGTTGCATAATTTTATCATCATTCTACTAATTATTATCATAAACTATACTCTACTTGCATCATCATTCCATAATAATTATATTATATTTTTTTTTGTATTTACAAGAAGTGAATCTCATCTTGTTACTCATCTATGATGATTGAGCATTTTTTTATTTGGAAAATTCAATGGTTGTTGATGGACTTGAACTCTTTATTTATTCATATATATGTCTAAGGTGGAGACTGAATTGTGTTTATCATACTTGTATCCAGGTGGCAATGAATCAATTTTAGTTTATTATCTAGAAAAATAAGATGTAATATGACCAATTTGAGCTTAGTCATGGGGAATTTTATAGAATGGATAGAAAATAGGTGATCCCGATCACCCACATACTACACTTAGCTGGAGGAATCACCCTAGCCCTGGTAATAGTAAAATCCAAATAATCTTACATTATATAGGGCAAGAGGGTTTCTACCCAATTCTAAGCTCAATTATTAACTATAACGCTTATGCTACCTCAAAACTAGCATAGCTATCATTTATAATCATAATGCTCAATAATATGTATTCAAAAAATTAGATTTTTTAATTAATTTTGATGATTTATTACTCTAAAACCCATATTTGGTTTATATGTTTGTCTGATATATAATCCATATTTAGCAAAACACCTACAATTATCTTTTCCCAATCTCTTATGGACCATTCCATTTATGACATAAAATATATATAGAGGATCTTAAATATAATACCAACCTTTCAATGCTTAGATCTGACTAGGATTCTTTTTAATTTCTTTATGCTCTTCTTTTGCCTCACACTTGCCATCCTCCTATATTTCTCACCATACTTTTTATCTTTGGTGTATTATGCCCTTCTTCCCTTTGTTGTATTCTTCATTTTATTACCATCACTTCTTAAATATCACTTTTACATGCATGAATCCCCTTTTTTTAATCATTTAGTTTTAAATAAAAAACTATCCACTTAACTTGAGCTTTATTTATTTTATAAATCAAGCATGTTTTAAATCTTTGATCAAGGCTGTGTAAACAAATAACTTACATCAACTTACTTTGAGTTTTTTTCCATTTAATTATGAATGTTATCACCTTGTTCAAATATAAGCTAATTAATTATATAAGTTCACTTATCTTATTCTTTAAATGATAATTTTTACCTTTTAATTTTCAAGAAAACCATGCATTGAAATCTAACTATTAGTTTAATATTTTTAGTTTATTAAATTTCCTTAATTTAATAAAATTTGGTAACTATCCCTTTAAAATATTAATTAAACCTAATTAATAATTATATTATAGCATAATACTAATGCCAATTACATTTAAATCCTTTAACTAAGGTTAATTTCCTAGGATATCAATGCAATTATTGGTGTTAAATAAAAAAGATTAACTACTTTATATTTATGAATAGTAATGTGACTACATGATCATATAACAAAATTTTATGTGTAAATATATGCACTACAATCATACATGAAATCACACAACTAGATCACCATAAGAATCAATTGAAAACATGAGCATATCATAAGTATATAATCACTCACTATCTATATTGACCAAAAGAGTTAAACAAATTATTCTACTATGACATGTGTGTGTGTGTGTGTTGGGTTACTAGTAGTTCCTCTATCATCCTAAAATAATCCCATATATGCCATCCTCTATGATGATTCTCTCACTCTATCATGCTTTGATGGAAGGATCAATCTTGCATATACCTCATGATAAGTAGGTAGTTAGTCTGAGTCATCATATATATCAAACTAATGATGCATAACTAACAAATATTCATCCATAATGTATATAATAAGAAAGCAAATATATCACATAGCAAATATATGCCATAAAGATAAATCAAAGTAATAACAATCAAGTGATAACTATAATAATCCATATATTCAAAGGTTATAAAACTTAAGGTGAAATCATGATGTAACAAGAGCTGTAGCAAGTTCATCAACTATAACTTGTCTATTTACTAATTTATGACATATAAACTTGAGATCAAATTCTCTAATTTAAATGACCCATTTATCTATTTGACCTATTAAATTGGATTTTTTTATCAATAAATTTAGGGGATATTCCTTAATTATAACATGAATCCCACATAATGGGACTTGTTTATAAATTGATTGAATGACATTGAATAAGTGCTTTCTTGGTATTTTCTATATGTGTGTTTGATAATGATGAATGGTATATACTTTGTATTTATACCACACCATTTTAAAATGTATCATATAAGGGTTAGATAGGAAAAATAGGTTAACCCATATATTTAAAAAGATTTAAAATTTGGATCAATTTTTAGGTATGGACACTTGAAAAGGAATTTGTACATCGACATGGACACTAGTGTCCCTATGGAAATGCAAGTGTTTGACAAAGATAAAAAATTGATGATGGCTTGTGTAATTGATAGTGAAGGATATGAATCATATTTTAATATTTTTATAGTGTATAGGTGATATGGTCATCAAAATGATAGGTTTGGACTAGAAGATAGGTAGTTAAGCACAATGAAAAGGTGAATGTCATTGAATCTATGATGATACTCATTGAATATAGGTTAAATTTTCACTCAATTGAACCATGTATTACAAAATTAGTTTTAAAATATAGGTTATATCCATCAAAATATTTAAAAAAATCCAAAGATGCTCATAAATAACCTTTTCATCCTTACACCTTATGCATCATTTATAATAACTACCTAGGTATTCTACCTTTTATATTTACATTTTAATGTGGGAATGAACATTTTTCAACTATGTCCATTAGAATTTACAAATTAAATTAATTGACTTGCATCAAAATACATTCTTACATCACACCTAAAATTTTTATAGAACCCCATTTAATTGAATATTAATATAATTTGGTTAAAAAGATAATATTCCATACACATACAAAATGGTGTGTTTACATTTAATGATAAATAATTTATGGCTTAGATCTTTGTTGTATCATTGATAATGATGAATGTTATCACTTTCCAATATAGATGACCAGAGATGGTAGTGTTGAATACTTTTCACATCCATGTTAGTATGTCTTCTACACGATTTCAGCATTATAAATCCCACATGAATAACACACCATTGTCATTCTTGTCATACATGAAAAAAATGCAAATTTTATACTATAAATAATAATGTTTATAAAAAATTCATTAAAAAACTAGCATATTAAAGTAATGTATGGCATTGTAGATGTAAACAATAATGTATTTAATAACCCATATCTACTAGTTGTGGATGATGAATCCATCACAATAATTTTTTTCTATGAATGCTTAACCTTCACTTATAGAATACATATTTTTTGGATGTACATAATAAAATGTATAAACCAAGAATTTTCTAGTCTTTAATCAATCAATGTGTTAAGGATGCATAACAAGTGCTACTTGTTGAGGATTAGAGTCATATTTATGGAGTTTTCATTATTGAGCTATATTTTTGTTATATATATTAAAAACATCCTTACCCAAGCATTGATTATCTATAAAAAACATTATGTTTTTCAAAATATTAATGTTCACAAATCATATCCACCATCATGTTAGTTTGTACCATCATTTCAATGATACCAACAATTATTTTTATATGTGTGGCATGTATAATGTACTTTTGAAATATATTAAACCATCTTTTCCATGTTAAGGCTACTTTATTCATCCTCATAGAGCTAATGTTTATATATTTTTATTCCAATGTTAGGCCTTTAATGCATTATCTACACAATAAAGTGTATTTGACAGCCCCTCTTAACCATAAATAACATCTTCCTCTAATTTCCAAAAGTATTTCCCTTTTTATCCTCCAATCCATATGAATAATGGAACTTGTATCATAGTATATATATCACACATGGAAAATGAAATTATTATAATTTATGTTGGGTATTTACTAATTATATTTTACTTACACTATATATGACATTGTTGAAGGTTTATAAACTATTGGTTGTTTTAGATGTTTCATATTTAACATGAATAAAGAGAATGTAAAACTCCTTTCCTTCTCAAATTTTATTCTTCAAGTGTCTTGTAATTGATGGCAGAAACCACATCATCTTCTCTAGTTTATATCGCTATGATTGTCCAATGCATGCCCTCCATGTTTAATAATTTTTATCAAACATTTATTTTAATTTGAGGTTGATGAAACTCCTCCATCTAGGTATTTTAATAGTGTGGGATGATCTAAACATTGAAAGGCAACAACAATATCAATATTATAATTTGGATTTTAGATACATGAATCAAATTTCAATGTTTAATTTTTAAAACATTAACATGAAAAATGGGTGCCTAACATAAATAATCAGTGCCCTTATAACTTATTACCATCTTTTGATCATAATCATGAACATAGAACTTGTTTTGAAATGAAAATAATTAAGTTTTGGGGTAAGGATATCTTGTATTTGGATATGTTAATATTATTATTTAACACCCAAATGTCATCTAAAAAATACCAAACTAAAATTACATATTTTTATCTTGGAAAAACCTTTAGAAATGTAGAAATGGAAAACTATGTAATTTCTTAATAAAATTTTGGCTGGTGAGATATCACTTCAAAATATATTTCCACTTTTGGAATGGAATTTGGCAAAGTCTTAAATTCCCTCTTAATGATCAAATGGAAAAATAATGTAAACTATGTAATAGTCAAATAAGGTACCACCACACAATTTGAATGTGACATATATGTTGAATAATAAGCCCTTCTTATAATTAATTCTAGGAAACAAACTTATCTATAAAAAAAATACTAATTATTTCTTCTAGTTAATAAGCTTACAAAATGACTTAATAATTAATAATGGCTCATGGGAGAGAACTAGTATTAGTATTTTCCATAAGGAGTATGAGAAGATTAATAATAATTAAAGTGTCAAGTGATTGTAGAATTAAATTTTCTGGATTGAAATTTTTTTCACCATTTATTAATTATAGAAAATAATTGGGAATTTAAAATAAAAATACACACCATTTAAATCCATAAAACTAATAAATAATCTAAAAAACATAAGAATTTACTTTTAAAGAGATATGTGAAAGTTTAAATTCAATTTTATTAAAGTTTTCAACATCATGGGTTTTTGTATTTCAATTCAATTGAAATAAATTAATGTATGACATAATGAGCTATTTATTCTTTTAGATATTTATTTATTAGTATGAAATAATATTCCTAATATTATTTATATGTAAAGTCTTCAATTTGAGTGTTCTATGTTAAATGATAAGTACCCCATTGATAAATAAAGATAAACATATTTGGTCCTCATACATAATGAAGGTATGCATGCATCCATAGGAATATCTAAAAATATAATAGTATCTTCCATGAAGTTGAAATTACATAGTGAATCTAAATACAATTTTTTATTCACTTTCTAGTTCTAGAAAACACATTTTTGCCTATGCAGTCATTGTGTGGGAGTTCATGGTATAATATCATCCAAAGGCTAAAGATATCAAACCCAAAACTAATTCAAATGTGATCCTTAAGAGGGATTTTAGAAACATTTCATGCATGATATGTATCTAAATGAGCAATAAATAAGGGTATTGCAAATGAGATATATATAACCTACTTAGGGTCCAAATGTTCTAATTAATGATAAATCCTTCATAAACCTAGTGTGGGGTCTAGCCTAAGACATAGGTAGGGTTTGAATCCTAACAAACAAAAATATCATCATGATAGACAAAAGAGACCAACACAAAATAACATAATTACCAAAGTCCAGAAATAACAACTACTAACTATGAGAGGATGCATAGATCATTCCTAATCAAAATGTCTTTAACATATTCTTGACTCCTAATATTTTAAATAATTTCATTAGGGGGTAGCTAAAAATATCCCCATCATACCTCCAAGATCCAAGGCTATCTTTGAGATCCTTCATCTTGAGGCAACTATCTTGATAGATTCCTTGGGTCTCTGGGCATGAGTCCTTAAGGTAACTAAATTTCCTACAACATGGACAAATTTATTTTTCCCTTTGAAACTTAATTATTGAATTCTATGATCTTAGAGTGGACCTAAGATGAATATATGTATGATGAGATTGATCTATTGAATCACACATAGAGATTTGGGTCAAGACTAACCTTTTACATGAGAGAGTAATTGGGTCAATAGCCATAAGAATTTTGATGGTTTCTACTATGTTTCTCATAACCCAATCATACCAAAAGGTAAGAGGGAGGCCTATGAGGTTAATCCATACAATAATCCTATCTGACTTGAATTATAAGGAGGACCAATTCAGCTTCTAAGTCTGAAGCAAAAATAATGCTTTACCTATAAACCATGGGCCTTCATTAAGGATCTTATATAGTCATTCATACAACCAAATAAAAATAATAAGAACTTGTTTTCCAAAGAAAAAAATTAGACCTATACTACCCTAGTCCACTTCTTAGTATAATTATTAATAGATTTAATGCCATGCCTCGATCCTATGAATTTACCAATAAAATAAATGATATACTTCTCTTCAACCTTATCCAAAATATTATTGAGAATAAAAGGAGTTAGATTTCCTACCCTCTAGGAAATTAAAAGATTACTTAAGGTCACCTCTCAAGGGTTATTTAGTGTTTTTAGGGTGACCCTTTTTACTATCCATCTCACATGTACTAGAGAAACAAAAACCAGCTTCCAATAACTAAACTCAACTTAATGATCTAATAGACAACTAAGAAAATTTTATAACTTTTAAAATTATAGTGGCATATTTTGAATAATAAATTATCCTCCCAACAAATTTTTTGTGAGAGGGAACATTTACTCCAAGAATTCAAAATTAAAAAAAAGGTGTTACAAATACATTTATTGCTCCAATGACTCAAATCAAGGGCACCCATATGATCAAGAATTGAGTCTAGGCCCCTAATTATCTAATGATGCCAATCCTTCTCAAGTATCCTAATACCATGGGGGATCCTATCAAGTATTCCTTTACATGTATCAAATTTCAAAAGCTTAGAAGGATGAACAATCTTAATAAAACTTAAGGGTCATGAATAACACCAAATATTGGTATAGAATCCCATGAATCTTACAAAATTTTGGATTGTCTAAGGATCCTCTATGATCCCTAATTATTTCCCTTTATTGCTACATGGGATTTCTCCTTAGAATTTTGATTTTTCCTTCCTCTTTTACTAGCTCTTGTTATATCTTTTTCCTTTCCTTTCTTAGATTTTTGGCCTTTGTCCATTTATCCTCTTGAGTTAGATGAGTTCTCATGATGACATTGGGATTGATTTAACCATTCAAGGGGACATTGGAATTGCTAAAAAAATTGACTTAGAGGTATTCCCAATTAGGTATTTAACCCATTGGTAATGTGAGCCTTCTTATCGAGGGAAGGAGTCCTAATATAATCTTTAGGTAATCACATTGACTTATTAATAACCAAAAAAATTACACCTTAGCTTTTGGAGATCTAAAGGGGGACCTAAAATTTTAAGTTACAATCATTTTTCCTTTATTTATTGGGATAAGGATCCTTGGGGGCTCATCTATTTTCTTTCTTGTAGACACCATATGATTGCTCAAGGAACCAGTGTAGATTTTCTCCTCTTCAAAGTTCCATAAAACCAACTTGTCCTCAATGTGATCTT